>JABSTQ010000072.1:0-98401 GCA_013358835.2 Ixodes persulcatus | reverse complement strand
AAAAACTTCTTTGGCGAATGGCGACGAACGAGTAGAAAACGTGTCTACAGCACGCTGGAAAACCGCAGCAAAAGGCTAGCAAAACAGCAAATCGTATCCCAAGCAAGTGAAGTCCGGTGGCTTCACTCGCGCTGCAGCGAACAAGCGGGGAAGCGCGATCCAGCAATTGTAATTGAGATCAGTGGTAAGGAGTCACAACCACTATAGCTATTTAGTACAAAAGTAACCGCGTATTTATATATGGCACTTGCGTTTAGTTTGTTTCGTTCCTATGATTCGTTCACTGACTGTTTGCGTAGCCGTTTCGTACCCGGAAAGCCGCAATATTTGCGTACACACGAGATACGAGTGGATCCGTCGAAACGTCGCGTACAACGCTGCTCGCGAGAAAAAGGTGAGCGGGACGTCGGAACTGCTGGTCGAGTCGGTGTCGGAGCGATTCGTCGTCGCTCACGGCGAACGGGGGCTTTTTCAATAAAGTTTTAATGTCTGTGGTTGCGAAAAGATTCCTCTTATGGAGATTATCCGGTCTCAGTGAAAATGCAGCCGGCATGAGGCCTCAGAGGTCGGCTGAACCACCACGCGAACGGGACCTGCTTGATGGGGAAAGACGCTACTTCACGCAGTCGATGGTCGCTCCCACTGTCGCGTGATCGCCGTAATGGATCTGGTGTCGGCACTTGGAGGCGAATGCCTGCGGTGGTTTAGCGCGTATGAACGACCACGAATAAACACATGCAAACTACGCTTTCGCTCCGGCGAAAAGCTGTGTAAAGCGCTGGGCCTCGCTCGTAGGCTCCGTCTCACATCAAACGGCGGCCATAGTAAAAAGAACACCCCTAGACGTGTGATCGTGGAACAAAGTATACGTTCAAAGATGTTAATTTTACACGAGACCTCAGGTGCAAACAAAATACACCCAGCCTTGCGTGTAAAACGAACACCATTTGGAGAGTCCGCCCTGGGACAACGGTTTTCACGTCCACGGGTGTACTTTTTCGCTGTGTGTGTACGATACTTTCTAGATACCTCTCCCAATTTCCGCAATAGTAAGTGCTTCGCTGGCGCTGGCCATGGGCAGTGATGCCCCGGACGCCGCCATCGTTAGCTCGATTGGCACGGATCACTGATCTCTACATGGCAATTGCTGGATCGCGCTTCCCCGCTTGGTCGCTGCAGCGCGAGTGCGGCCACCGGACGTCCATCTTGCGTGCTGTGAAATCGCGTTTTTGCTAGCGTTGCAGAGGTTGACGCCAACGTGCTGAATAGAGCTTTTCTACGGCGTTCGTCGTCATTCGCCCAAGAAGTTTTGTAAAACCTTGTGTAAGTCGTGAGACTTGCAGTTGAGAACACGTGGCATTTTTTTACGGAAGCGCAGTGTCACAGGAAAAAGGCACAACTCGTTGAAAGCAAGTTTCGCCGGTCTCGCGGCATGATCAAAGATTCCTCGGCACGCCGAAGTGTTGCGTCTCTGTGCCTTAGCACGCTTGGATACCGGTCAAGAATCGACGCTCTGTGGATCTGTTTTGGGAGTGCAATCTGCGTGAAGCCGTATGTGCCTCTGGAGCAGCGTTTTACTTTACTCTGACGACTGTATTTGTAACTTTCGGCACTTGGCGGTCTAGAAACGAGCTTCATCCATCGTCCCGTGGCGACGGAAGAGGGGAGGGGGGAGGGGAGATACGTCTTTTTTTTCGTCGTGAGACGGCTTACAGAATACCGGGCACAACAGCTCCTCATCACTGATCAGTGCTGGCTCATTATCAACCTACTTAATTGAACTTAACGCTTGAGCGTGGCTCGCCTAATTCTAATTGGTCAAATATTGCGCACCACCATATGGGCCGCGCTTCAAAGATTTTCAATCTCGTCGTCTTGTACTTTTGCCTTCAAAAACCCTCCTTGCTCCACAGCGTTGCTCTATTTGTGCTGCCATGTGATCCATTAGAGTAGATTTGGAACTTAGCCATGGTCAATGGCTAAGGGAGGCCGGCCAAACTTGCTTTCGACGAGTCGTGCCTTTACATACGGCTTCTCGCCCATTGCACTCTCAAAACACACCCACATGGCGTCGATTCTTGATCGGTATCCAGACGTGCGAAGGCGCAAAGACGCAGCACTTCGGCGTGCCAAGGAAGCTTCGATCACGCCGCGAGACGGCGGAACTTGCTTTCGACGAGTTGTGACTTTTCCCTGTGGCACTGCGCTTTTGTATAAATTTCCTTGTGTTCTCAACGGCAAGTCTCACCGCTTACACAGGGTTCGAAAAAACAATTCTGCGAATGACGACGGACGAGTAGAAAACGTGTCTTCAGCCCGCTGCCGCCAGCCCCTACAACGCTATCAAAAACGCGATTTTGCTGCATGCAAGGTGGCCGTCCGGTGGCCGCAAGCGCGGAGAGGGAATGCGCGATCCAGGAATTGTCATAGAGATCAGTGGGGCGAACCCGTTTTAGTTATATTCCGTTTCACCTTATTTTCTATCGCAGCGAAGGCTAGAAGCGCGAGCTCATAGCGTTGGCAGTCGCCCCTAAAGGGCCACTGAAAAGAAAAAAAAAAAAAACGAAAAAGATTTTTAAAACAGTCTTGTTGGGCCACGCGTGTCAAAAAATAAATTTTACGCGAAAAAACAGCATTTTTAGAGCAATATTGACGATGCGAGAGGCGATTTAGTCGGGTAACCTTCTTTATCTTGTTTTCTCTCTCGGAATTTGGGGAGCGTGCAGGAGATGTGGATCGGGTTGGCGATCCCGTTGTGGTGGAGAGAGTGTATGACCATCTCGTTGACGTGGAAAGAGTGTAGGATTATTCCGTGACGTCATGGACTTTGCGCGCAGAATTTGGAATAAATCTCGCGCCATCAATATTTCTCTAATTCTTTTTTTTCGCGTAGAATGTATTTCTTGACACGCGTGTTCCAACCAGATTGTTAAAAGAAAACTTTTTTTTTTCTTTTCAGTGGCCGCCTAAAAGTGTTAATGTAACTAGAATATAAGCTTGTCATTGAGACAACTGCCCGTCTGGCCCACATAAAACTTCTTACGAGATAGGGGGATTTTGTAAACAACGTATGAAACACAAGTCGCGAACGGTTTTCGATGCGCTCTAGTGCACACGGCTTTTGGACGACTGTCCCCTTCACCAATCCTAGAACACACTTGACTGAATTTCTTAGGTGCCGAGAACACCACCGGTAGTCGGTACCTCCCTCCTACTTTTTTCGTGTGATGAGAGATGCGACGAAGGCTCGGAAGGATGACCATGTGTTTTCGGTAAATTTTTTCTTCTTTGACCCTCTCCACACCCTTAGCCTTTTTCAAACGGGAACTCGCTGCCTCCGTCAGAAGGGTCACCGGAAACACTGTCGCCATTAGTCTCCCTGCTTGCTCCCGGAAACTATCAATCGTCGTGTCGGCATCGAAGAAAGACGAGCGACAGCAATGGCTCTCTTCGCGACTTTTGAGTGCGAAGACCGGGTGTCCAGAATGGCCTTCTTGGAACGGGGTCTATAAGACCGACATACGTATTTCTTTCCCGGGTTGCCGACAGGTCCAAAAATTTAAGCACACCTTCTTTAGGTTCCTCAAACGTGAACGCAATAAAAAATCTCAAATGAAATTATTGAGAAATTGCAAATGAAAAGAAAAGTGCGGCGAACGAAGCTCGCGAATTAAAGGAGATGAAAGCTTGCTCTATTGAGAACGATCGCTGCAGTTTCCGATCGAATATTTGTGAAAATTGCTTGTAACTTGTGAATGAGGACGTAAAGTCGAGAAACTGGCATCTGATCACCACCGTTATGCTTCGTTGCAAGCTGCACTGAAGTGCAAGCCTATACGTGGCTTTCATGTGACGTCATCGCGCCGTGCTGATGGCCATTCCTGCTTGTTCTTGTCGCGAAAAAGAAATTCGGTGGTGCGAATTGTGTACTACTAGAACAGGCTACCACAATGGCGACTGATGGAACGTCAATAAAAGCTAGGTATCAGAGGCTACAGGAACGAGCTCCGGGCTTGTCCGGGTTGTACGCGTTCCCTCTTGCAGTGCAATAATCCAGTAACTTCAATCGCCCCTATGGACTACTGCACACATAAGCCCCGAGTGGGGTTCCGTATCGTTTCGTTGAAACACGTTTCGTGGACAGACGGTTCGTCGACACCACGCTTCGTGGACACATGCCCCTGTGACGTTTCGTTGACAACCTATATTGCTAAGTTGCTAAAAGTTTCACTCAAACGTGTTTACACGTTTCCCCCCCCCCCCCCCCCCCCAAAAAAAAAAAAAAAAAAGAAATGAAGCGAGACGCAAAAAAATTTGTTGTGAAAACAGCAGGGTTGTTTGTGTTCGCCGAAACGTCGCAAACGAAATTTCGATGAAACGAATGCGAGGAGCATTCCAATGAAATGAACTGTAAATGAAACGTCGCAAGTCGACGAAACGATCTGTCGATGAAACGCCGTTCGGCGCACTGATTGCCACCGCCTACTGGTGACCTACACATGCAAGCACGGGCAGCGTGCGCGTGAACGCAGCTTTGGCAGGCTGGTCGTTGCATGCGCTCGCTGGCACGAGAAGAGAGATAGCGGTGGCCAGTCGCCCTGCTTGCAATCTTGTATAAAAAAGTAAACAAGCGAAAGCTCGTTCTCTCGAATACGTATCCGGCGTGCACTGGTGCAGGGAATGAGCGCCTTCGATAGACGTTCAGTTCCCCCCTCTTTCGGGGAAACGGCGAAGCTTTGAGCCGACGACTGCGGTGATTGCTCCTAGGTGGAGCCGCGGTCATAGAAACTCCGTAAAAGTTCCTTTGCGCTCCTACCTTCTGCGCTACCAGATGGGCATTGAGGGGAAGCTAGAATGAAAGGGTCGAGTTGATCAAGCACGTGCGGAAGCCGTAGGGTTATAAACGAACTGTTAAAGCCCAATTCCATGCCATTCAACGAGGGGGTACTTATGATTTAAAGCGATTATACGAACGCACGGAGAAAAACAAATCAGATGACAGAAAAAGGAATGAGGAAACGAGCAGTGATCCTCCCTTTCTTGTTCTCCTCTCCTTGTCATACCACGACAAGTGAAGCTCTTTGACGAGTGTCATGACCACGGAGGTCATGACTAAACACTGTGCTGCGTTTACACACCAAGTCTGTTACAATCTGATGGATCCAACTCATCCGATCAAGCAGCTCCAAATGGACATCGTCATGCCGCTCGTCATATATATACAGGGTGTTTTTTTTTTTAAGCTTAACAGATTTGTTTAAAAAAAGCCGTGAAAGTTACACTTATGCCGCTTGTGGAGGTGAGTTATACGGCTAGGGGGACATATTATAGGGAGCTAATCATAACGATCAGTCGGCTAATTAATTAAAATTTGTGAATTAACTTTTTAATTAATGAAAATAGACATATGGTTACAACTAGAAACTTGCTCAGCGTCATCGAAAACCCCTAAATTAGTCATTTTCAGAAAGACTTTGAGCACGTGAGAAGCGTAGTAGGGAACTGAAGTTACCGCTCGTGGAACAGGTACAAAGCTAGAGGTTGCGATAAGGTCCCCGCGCGATTTTTCCGTCTCTTATCTAGCCCCAGCCTTGTACCTGCTCCACGAGTGGTAAAGTTAGTGCACTACTACGCTTCTCACGCGCTCAAAGTTTTTCTGAAAATGACTGATTTAGAGGTTTTTGATGACGCCGAGCAAGTTTCTAATTGGAACCATATGTCTATTTTCAATAATTAAAAAGTTAATTAACGAATTTCAATTAATTAGCCGATTGATCGTCACGATTAGCCCCCTATAATATGTCCCCCGGGCCGTATAACTCACCTCCGCAAGCGGCGTAAGTGTAACTTTCACCGCTTTTTTTAAACAAATCTGTTAAGCTTAAAAAAAAAAAACACCCTGTATATATATATATATATATATATATATATATATATATATATATATATCCTTGTCTTTTAAGCTAATTGTATTATTATATATATATTTTAATACAATTAGCTTAAAAGACAAGGACGGAACAAAGTAACGGACAGGAGAAGCGCTTACCGTCAGCCGCGGGTTATGAATGATACGGCTTTTTTTTTTTTATTCGAAGCAATATTCCGACACCCACGATTAAAGCGTTTAAACAAACAAACAAACAAACAAAAAAACATTCCAGACAAAGAGAGAAAAAAAACGAACAACAGATTTATTGTCGCCACCCGCGTATTTCTGTATTTCTCTCTGTTATTTCCCTGTGCGTGCTCCAACGAGGTAGAGGGGCTTAGACTCAGAGCGATAAACAGGTATCCCGTTCACCAGGCAAAGGTGACCCCCACTTCGCTGCCGCCATTTTTTACAATTTTGACCACTAGACACGTGACCGTACCAAATCCTGAGGCTTTTACGCAAATCTGAGCCGAGATTTGTATCGCGATCGGTGTAAAAAATCATGATAAACTATTTTTTCAATACTGTTAGCCCCATAGATCAGTCTCTAGCTCCGATAAAAACCAAAAATACAGCACCATGTTTGACGGCACCTAGAGGAGGCATTGCGAAGTTGCCCTTGTTTTTGTCGTAAAAGCAGATTTTGGACTTAAAACAAAAGAAACATAACTTCTCTCGTCGGTACTGTTATTAAAGGTCAGTAATCAATTATTTGCGCGCGGTATTTCGTTAAAATCTAAACTTAAAACTATAAGGTCACGTGTCTAGTGGTCAAAAATGTGCAACATGGCGGTGGCCAAATGGGGGTCACTTTCAGCTGCCATTTTATTGCTCTGAGGCCCTCTACCTCGTTGGCGTGCTCGCACCTTTTAAACTTTGTTTCAGTTTAAAGGGGTGCTCCACAGGTTTTTTGAGCTACCTCAACTTACTATATTTTCTGACTCCCCGGCCTTTACACTATCCGGTATACTATTTAGTATCGCGAAGTTCATAATAGTTATTGTGAAATCGGCAAATGAATCGATGCAAAAACCAACATTGAAATATACCCGCACTTTTCAGTGCCGTGACTCCAGTGGCAGAAAGGCTTGCCAGTCGAGCAAGCAGTCTAAAAAATAGAATTGACCCCGTAAGTGGCTACGTCACAACAAGGCGTCTGAGTCCAAACAAACCGTTGCTAGGGACGTTGCTATGGACTAATGCATGGAGACTCCACATGAGGCTAGATTTTTGCTTACAAGTAGAGAAATATTTTTTTATAAACAACCTAACTGCTTGATGTGTAATCATGAAAATGTTCTTATCGTCTCAGTGTCGTATTCCAACGATGAAAGCCACTTTTGAAGTATTACACTCCGCTTTGCTTTGGCAGCAGACGACACGATAGATTTACTGGCCTCTGTTGCACCGGGCGTCTTCATTGAATTGCGTCGGTAAACGAGCGACAAAAACAAGTGCATCGCCACGGCCGTAGAGACCTTCGGAATGTGCGTTTTTTTTCTGTTTTTTTTTTCTTGTACTAAATACTAAATTAAAGAGCTAGTCCGAACAGTAGATCATGTGAAAGCACAATAAAAAAACATCAAACGTAGATATATATGCATTAACAAAATAACCGGATAGCGCATGGACACAGGCATAATTCCCAATGCTGTTTTATCATAGCAATGTAAGACTACTGCAAGTTTGAGCTGGATTTTACACTCACTACTACTTGCATGCAACTACTTTATCAATATTATAGTAATAATATATAAATATAGCGCCATATTTTAAGACATTACGACTGAACAAAATATGGGTTTTACGTGCTCTCGGTTGGTTTGGCCCTTTTCTTAGATCAAAGCAACTGTCCGCCAGTGCTACATGTACTCACCTTATGTTTTTTATACAGTTCTTTCGCGCTTTGGGGTTTCGCAGAAATCTGAAAACGCTGCAAGAATATTCTTCCACGCGATGGTTACAACCCGGTACAAAGCACCTTTCCATAGCGCGAGTCCACAAACAAAATTTGGGATCTCAACCGATCGCCTCAAGTGCTTTTCCCACGGGTGCAATGCGATCTTTAGCAGACGATCATCTCGATCGACGCCCGGACTTTCGATAAACCATATTTGGCATCGCACCCCACTATGAATTCTTATAAGTGTCTGAAACTCATTATATTTCAAATAAATGCAATATCAGAATATCGTCTTCATCCGCACGATTCAAACGACAGCAGACGGCATACTTCTTGCGTTCGTCGTCTGCTGCAGGCATCTTGAGGACCGGAAGTTGCAGTCGTAAATATTTCAGAAACAAGAGATTACCGGCACACTTCTGTCGAAACATATATGACATTCAAGCTTTCTATATCTGTGATTTTTAGAAGTTTAAATCTTATTCCTGATTTTTGAACGGTCGGGTTTTCGTAGGGAATGCTAGCCACATGCATTTGTCCATAACAACGACCCTAGCAACGGTTTGTTTGGACCCATGACGTCACACTTACGGAGTCAATATGCCAATCATTTGTTCCCTGCTGGAGCGTGGGTATTGGAGCGAGCTTCCAAAACGTTCATTTGACACCATGAAACTGCTTCGAATCACTTGGAAACAAAGTCTACAGTCCAAAGAGTGAACCCCTGCCTTCCACGATGGATGGATGGATGGATGGTAATGGCTATGCCCTTTATAACGGGCGGTAGCTTGCGCCACCTAACCTAACATTTCGTCATCCCTTCTTCTTTCAAATTTGTATAATTTTTTTTTCTAACACAACCAATCCTTCCCCCCTCCCCCCTTCTTTCAAGTGTTTCCACTGCTTATTTTTATATGTATTTTCCCCCTCCCTAGATCTTTCTCACCAATCTTCCAATCTCCTCTTAGTTACCGCAATTCTTTCGCTATCCATTCGTCCATCCATGTCTGCGAATTCCAGTGCCCCCTCCAAATCCGTAGTCATGCTCCCCAAAAGGGTGGGACAAAGCCCCGTGCAACTTAAAACTACATGTTCTATAGTTTCCCTTTCGCGTTTGCTTATGTCGCATAGAGTGTCTATTTCCTGGAATTTAGCCCTATATGTTTTCGTTCTTAGCACACTCGTTCTAGATTCAAACAGAAATGAGCTCCCCAGTGAATTATCATACAGCTGTTCCTTCTTTATTTCTTGTTTTTGTGCCTTGTATATTGTTAAGGCTGATTTTCCCTGCATTCTTTCTTCCCACAGTATCCTCTCAGTTTCCTTTACTCCCTTTTCTACCGATATGCTCTGATCGGCCCCATCTCGTTGAATGTATTTAAATCTCAGCTTGCGGGTTCGGTTTGTCCACTTAGTGTTTAAACTTTTCATATATAGATACTTGTGCACTTTCGCTGCCCACCGTGTATCGTCGATTTCAGCTAGTCTTTGTTCAAATTTTACTTTACTGATCGCTTCTCTACTCTCGAAAGATGCCCAACCCATATCCCCCCGTGCTCCCTCATTTGGTGTATTCCCATGTGCCCCCAATGCCAACCTACCCACACTCCTTTGCTGTATCTCTAAACCTGCCTGGATTTCTGACCTCATACACAATACCGCATTCCCAAATGACAGTCCTGGCACCATGACTCTCTTCCATACACCCCTACCGACTACATATCTATAATAGCTCCAAAGTGCCCTCTGTTTCATAATAGCTGAATTTCGTTTCCCCTTCTTTATTACAATATCTTCATGTTCTTTTAGATACTTTCTTCCCTCACTTAACCATACTCCCAGATATTTGTACTTTCTACGTGTTCTATCAATGTGTCCTGCATCTCAGGGGTTCCCCCTTCTCGTCTATGAAAACTATTATACCCAACTTGTCCCTACTGAAGTTTAGGCCTAAACTGTTCCCTTCCCTTCTGCAATTCCTAATCAGTTCCTGTATTGTTTCACGACTTTCTGCTAAGAGTACTATCGCGGACTCTGTTAGCTGTAACACGCGAGTGGCGGCTTTCCCGCACCCCCGGTGCCGCATAGCGGTAGCCGTTCGAGACTCCGCGCATGCGCCGTGTGGCGGACTCGCTGTTGCCGCCTGCGAGCAGAATCTCGCTTTGTCGTCTGCTAGGCGTAGAGCAGCCGACGCCAGAGAGTTTGCCAATGTAACACGGTTTCGTGTTCAGCGAACCACCGCGGTTCGCTGAACAAAAAAGAGGCACCCATCGTTTCGTGGGCGCCTCTTACGCGGTGCTTGATTCCCTGACTCACAGATACGCGTTCGCCGGGCTGAGGATAATCATTGCCACTTATTGCACATATCTCTCGGACGAAAGTGCAGTTAACGGTCTATCTCTGATTCACACCTGCACACGTCCGTGAGCACGCAAGACTGAAGCATGCATTGCGTACGCCTTTTACTAAAAAAAAAAAACAAAAAAACCCGTAGATTGGGGAAATGCTCAATGACTCTGCAATCTGCGCCAATATACATCGCCTACCTAGAATGATTTTCAAAATCTCTCGGTATGGCGAGGATATCCGACGAGCAGACACGGCTGATAGTCGATTTGTGTCTGAAAGCGGCGCCCACGAAACCGAGTTCAGCGAACATTGCCAAGCGCTGTGGCGTCGTCTGCTCTATGCCTAGCAGACGATACAGCAAGGGCGTGCTCGCAGGCGGGAACAACCAATCCGCCACACGACGCATGCGCAGAGTTTCGGACGAAGCATGCTGTGCGGCGCTCGGGGTGTGGGACGGCCGCCGCTGGTGTCTTACAGCTAACAGAGTCCACGATAGTACAATGTCATCTGCATACATTAACCCTGGCAATACTTAATTTACTTTATGCCCTTCCTTCATGTAAGTCAGGTCAAAACCTAGGTTGCACTGCTCTAATCTTTTTTCCATCTCACTGAGGTATATCATAAAGAGCAGGGGAGACAATGGGCAACCCTGTCTAAGTCCTCTTTTTATTGCTGCTGGTCTTGTAGTTTCGGCCTTCCCATGTTGTAACCACCCTATTCTTCGTACAAATCCGTTTTAGAAACTCAACCATGGTTCCCCCTAGCCTATATCCCTTCAGTTGGCCGCAGTTAAGTTGTTCTTGATTCACGTTGTCATATGCCCCTTTGATGTCCAAAAATGCTACCCATAGTGGCTTTTGAGTTGCCATCGATATCTTTATGCACTGAGTGATTACGAATAAATTTTCATCTATAGTCGTCTATCCCTCCTGGAACCGTTTTGAAGCTCCCCCAGAATCTGCTTTCTCTCTGCCCATTCTTCCAGTCTTCTTTTTGCATAGCTAGTCTGTATATTACTGAAGTTACTGTGATTTGTCGGTATGATTTGTCTTCCTTGTCTTCATTTGTCTTTGTCTTCCTTGCCCTTATATAATAATGTCATCCTGCTAAATTTCCAGTCACTGGCTACTTCCCGTCCCATAGGTATCTGGTCAATCCCCTGCCTTAGTTTCAATTTGCTTGTTTTGCCTAGAACTTTTATCAGTCTCATTGGTATGCTGTCTGTACCTGCCGCAGTTCCAGCCGGAACCTTTCCTTCTGCTTTTTCCTATTCCCTTGTGGTCATTTCGTCTTCTTCACCATGGTGCTCCTCATGTGTTGTGTAGACGCTACCGTTCCCTGTGGCCTGATCTTGTTCTAACTCCGAAAGTGCTGCTTCGATTGTATGTCTAATGTATTTTCTTGCCTCTTCCCATCTACCTTTGTCCCTTCCGGTGTGGTTGGTGTCTGCTGATGCTGGTACCTCTCGGTCTTTTTTCCCTGTCCACTGATGTGTTCCCAGAACCTTTTTGCCGCATTCCTGTCCTTCTGGTCTATCTCTATCATCCACTGGACTCCTGCTTTCCCAGTTTTGGCCTGTATTAATGCTGATGCCGCCCGCTTTCTTTTTTGAAAGTCCTCCCATTTTGATGCTACTTCGACTGGTGTGGTCCCCTTTTTCTTTGCCCATCTGTGTTCTCTAGATGCCGCTTGGCGTCTCGATATTGCTGCCTTAACTTCTTTATCTCATCAGCTTTTAAGCTTGCGTTTAGTTGTCTTCTTCCTTGTTTTATTCGATATTTCTCTAATAATTTTTTGAAAACACTAACTAAGTCTTCATATGCCCATTCTCTTTCCCGTTGGTCGGATACTATGTTCTCGATTCGCTTAGATACCCCCTGTATTTGTTTATCATTTAAGTTATTTATACTCTATTGTTTTTGCTTTTCTGGTTTTACTGTGCCAATTCTGATCTTGATTCTGTCATGGTCGCTCCCCAGACTTTTTGTGCCTTCCTCATCTATTTCCATACCTCATAATCTGTTGTATATCTTCCGCGACATTGAACAGCAGTCAGTAGTCGAGTGCGAGTTCTTTCTTTCCCACGTTATTTTTCCATCACATTTTCTAACATCCTCCTGTTGTCCACTGACGTCACTGTTTCGTTGTTGCCAGTAGAGACATTCAGTGTGAAAGACACGGTGAGGACCAAAACTGTAAATTCAATATCTTTGCGAAAAAACAATATTATTACGTAATATTTGGGATACTATTTTAGCGATGTTTGTTGGGGAGTTTAGCGCAATTTCAAGCCAATCGGAGACAATGAACAAACCTGTGGAGTACACCTTTACGTCTGACACCCGCAGTTGACGCTACAACTAACGGCATTGATCGGCTTTTTTTAGTTTCTTACCTAGGACCAAATCAATAACGAACAGCAAATGCGCCTTGACGATGCACCCTTTAGCGCTGTGCCGCCGAATCGTTGCGTCGGCATGCTATCGGAAACGGAGCCTAGTGTGGGTACTGGGGCCCTATGAACCTTTGCATCGGTTATCACCTGGGTGAAAAATGCTGAGTCACTGAGCTGTGGACGCATGCGCAGCGTCTGGTATACCGCAGAGCAGAGCAACGAAGCATGCTCAGAAGGCGTTCCACAACCCAGCAGACATTCACATGCCGATTATTAGAACGTCGGAACTGCACTGAACAATGGCGGAACAACGGACGTCGAGGAACGTGCAAGTCATTCCATAAGATAGCGAAAGTCGGAGCGCGGCCAACACTACGAGCCGACGAGCCAATCCAACAGTGTCGAAAGCGCAACGTCATTGCGCTCATCACCTTTTTTTGCGGGTGTTGAGGTTGAGGTTTCAGTCCGCCATTGTGCAGGTATTCCACAGCTGCCAACAGAGGGCAGTATTTTGAAAGGGGTCTGATGAGAAATCTCGCGGCCGCAATCGACCTTGTCGCCGGCCAGTCGCAGCCGCCGGATTTCTCGCCGACTTTTTTGTCGAGTGTCCAGATTATAGGGCCCCTGGTCACGTGTCGTGGCGCCCACGGAAAGCGTTTAATGTTTTGACGAGGAAATCCGTACCTAAATTACGTATTGTAGGGCGTATTACAGTAAGAGATGTCAGTAAATGTAGCAGAAAAAAAAAAAAAGAATCGTGACGCATCGTAGCATAAATAACTGAACTATCATCTATTTTTTTCTTCTTCACCTGAAGAGCGAGGAATAAGCAAAATTTATGCTCTCTTCCGGGAAGTAATTATTCTTGCATACTGTACCTTCCTTCACCAGTTGAAAAGCGTAGTATGGTGTCAGAAGACTGCCCAATCAATCGTTTGCAACAGCGTCACGTATAATTAAAATAAAAAGTAAGAAAACACACACACACACACGCACATGCAGACGCACACGCACACGCACACACTTACGCACACGATGTTTGAAATCCGAGCCAGAGGTGGACTAGGGAGGAAGAAAAATGCAGAGGAAGAGAAAGTTGCCGGAAGTCACATGGCTACACCCGATCACGTTTTCTTGTTTTTTTTTTCCCCTTCATTTTTCCGGTCGTGAGAAGCAGAAGACAAACGCGCACTTCGCACGAACAACGCAAGAGTCAAGCACTTCGTGCTTGACGTTGGCGCGTTTTTCAAGCTCTTTTCAATTCGTATTCGGGAGGCGAGCGATGCCTTCCGCCAGGAGAAAGGGCGACGTCTCGGCGACGCCTTCGTGCGAATCTGCTTGTGATCGGGCGTGTCGTACAGAATAAAGTTTAGTTGTTTTGATCGGTAAAAAAATTTATTCGCCGGTACCGCGAACAACAGTTCTGAAGTAGAGATCCCACGGGCGTCGTCAGTTTCGTTCAGCCGTGCAGCCCGCGAATCACGCGATACGACGCCATGTTCAGAATTTCCCACAGAATGCAAAGATTGCTTCCAATCATCTGTCCAACTTATTTTTTTATCATCGTATTTGGAGCGTTTTAGAAGCCAAAATAATGGGTATAATAGTTTTTTCTACGCTGTAAAACCATTTATTTTCTGGGCCTCCATTTTTCGCGAATCGGTCACAGAGAACATAATCGCGGCTATTAAATTTCGCGAATTCAAGAAGCTGAAATTTTCGCGTGTCCTTAAATTTTGCGAATTGTTCATAATTTTTCGTGTCCTTAAATTTTGCGAACATCCAGGGTTTTACAGTATTTAAGATTCAGCGAGTGTGCCTTCGATGACCCACGACTTAGACCATATTTGGTGTGTGTGTCGAAACCATTGAGAATGGCAGGTGGCCACGGAGACGAGAGTGAGCGCGACTCAAACCGGCCAGTTATCGATCGGCGGTTTTCGGGCGGAAAGAAAACGAATTTCAAGCCGCAAATTTTGTTCTGGGTAGTTGGGTTCTCATATGTCATGTACAAATAAAACTCTTGGCGAGCATAAAAACCCAGTCAGTGTATATTAAAAAAAAAACTGTAAATACAAAATACTTCCCCATACCAGACAGAATACGAGAACCTAATGCCTCATTCATAAATATCTGCGAAAATTATAACTTTTTTTGTGTGTGTGATTTTAAAAATATTCCGCAACTTACAATCGACGGCACTGGAAATAGGAAAAATTATTACTTTGTAGAACCTGTGTCGTCTGTTTAGGAGCCATATTTCATACTGCCGGTCAAGTATTCGCGTAGTTTGTAAATTTAACCGAAGATGGTAAAACTCGTATTCTGAAAGAAAGAACTTAAATGTTTTATTTTTTTATTTTATTTTTTTTTTTTGGGGGGGGGGGGGGGGCGACAATTGAGTGATAGCCACGCTTTCCGACCGCACTTGTGCTGATTCCTTGGAAAGATTTAATGAATTATAGTTAAAAATAATCAGACTCAAATGTAAACATGACCGTTAACTAATTCTGTAAAAAGTAATTGATTACTTTATTCGTTACGTTACAAGTCACTCTCTCTTTGTTTTCCTCGGATACATCTCAAGAAATGCAGAAGCTCTGCGTCTAGTCCGCGCACGTTTCAGGCCTCCCGTCGAGCTTTTGTCGCGTGTTGTTCCCGAGATTCCAAAAAAATGTTATTGTTGGATACAGGCAAAGAGCGCAGGTTTGGGCAGATCTTTGGCTGCCGTGAGTGGCAAATCTGAGAAGGCACGCCCCCCCCCCCTTCCCGCTTCTAGCGTTCTAGGGCGTCATTTTAGTTTCATGAAAGAAAGTGACATATATATATATATATAAAAAATTAATGGAAAAATGCCTCCTTCTTGACTTGATGAAATGGCAATTATCTCCGTCAGTGACGTTAAATATATTTACGACGTTACATCTTTATGTCGAAAACCAAGCAGCGCCAAACAACTTTTTATCAGTCTTGGGCAAGTTACTTTTAAAAAGGTAATTCGTTACAGTTACAGTTACTTTCAGAAAAAAGTAGCGAAGTTACCGTTACAGTTACCGCAACAAAAGAGTAACTCGTTACAGTTACAGTTACTTTTAAAAGGTAACGACGTTACTTTTCAGTTTCTTTTCTAAAACACGAAAAATTTAGGAAAAACTAGAAAACGCCCCTCACCAAGTTTTATTGCATAAAACTAAAAAGCACGTTCTTTTACTTCATATTGTAACTTGGCAGCAGTTGCTTCTCGAAATTAGTGTCTGAAAGTTTTCCTCGTTTGATGGCGAACACGTCCCTGCCCTTGCTGAACAGACACCGCGCAACCAGAGCAACGAGCAAACTCCGCGCAAACAGCACTGAATTTTTCCTCGACTGTTGACACCGCGCTGGAGTAGTGGTTCAAATCAAAATACGATACATGCGCAGTGCAGATTAGTGGCGCTAATCAAAATACGAAACATTCGCAATGCCCTCTGTGTGTATTGTTATTTCACGGTTGACTCACCCAATTAAAAAGCGTTTGAGCAAAAAAAAAAAAAAGTAGAACACGCAACATAGATAGTGCCTCGAGATACTAAGATGTAAGTGTTGGGGGGATTTTGGACAGGACTTCGGCGACGATGCGGACGGCGCGCGAGAAACGAGCGCGGGGCCAAAGCACGGGGCACGAGGCGCGTGACGGGGACAGGACAGTGCAGAGCCTTTTATAGACCTTTCCAAAAACGAGCTTGTGGCCGGTGCCATTTTGAGCGTTCGTGCGTATGGCGCGTGCTTTGCTCGCTTTCCGAAGCGACGAACACGCACGCGCTGGACTGTGAAGATCGCACGCTGGACTGTGATTTTGTAAACATTGGAAAGGTCTATACTGGGAGAGTTCGGCGGTTCTTTGATCCAGCCGCCAGTCTGGCAGAACTGATCAAACAGTCTGGCAACTGTGCGCATCGCACTCCGAGTTTCGTTGTCCGCCATGATGTGCCTTGCCGTCTAGCGTGGAGCGAGAGACGACGATGAAAATGATCGTTCTGCGCTCTGCCAGAAGTTAGAAGAAAACGAAATGGGGGGCTGCAGTGCCGTTGGGTGCTCGAACAACGCGAAAAAGGGGTTCAGGATGTACCGGTTCCCGCAAGGAAAAGAAAACCGCGCAAGGCACAAGATCTGGGAGACCAAACCAAAAAGGGCTGACTGGAAGCCGACTTCGAGTGCTCGATAGACCCTTTCCGGAATTCAGTGCCATCTGGTGACTCAAATGGCAGTTTGACTTTTACCGTACTAATGGCGGCGATGAACCTGTGGTTTGCAGTACTGTATGGGGCACCGTCACTTTCGCAAGTCGTCGGTAAATGAGAATGCGCGCGACACTGACCAGTTATTTTTAAATCTCTTTCAGTGTCGATGGCAAAAAAGATCCAACCAGTCAGAATGAAGCGCCAGCCCACATAGACGCCTTGATAAACTTCTATACATCCAGGGGCTTTGAAGCCGAGTGTGTGCTACTAACAGATTGTCTGGGCCCGAGTTAGAAATGAACGCTTACGCAGCTGTTCATCCGATTCCTGGCACAAGATCTGGGAGACCAAACCAAAAGGGCTGACTGGAAGCGACTTCGAGTGCTCGATTCTGCGAGGTAAGTTATAATTAACGTATGATTAACGTCACAAAATGCTTGTTTTTAGACTTTCTCCTTACGCCAACAAAAGCACGAACGGCAAAGCCTACACGCGTATACATCGCATGTCAATGGGGACCCACTCGCCGGGAGGCACATCATGGCGGAAGCGGCGCCCGCTGAGTACGCTAGACCTAGCGGGCCGTAAGCCACTCCCACCCGCCGAACTCTCTCAGTATAAAAGGCTCTGGGACAGTGCAGCCATGGCGGCGCAAGCCATCGAACACCGGGCTCGAAGAATAAAGATGTCTCCATCATGACTTGGCCCCTTTCTCCGGACAAGCGGTGAGCGAGAATACCACAAATGGCGCACCAACGTGGGGCTTGCCGCTTGTCCGGGGCCGAGTCGAGCAGCGTCACGATAAGATGTGCCCATGCACATCGTCGATGGCAGGGGAACGCGCAAGCTCACCAAGAACCAGGCGATCAAGGAAACCCTTCAAGGCGCGAACTTCTGCAACCTGCTCCTGCATATCCTGTGATTTTCGTCGACAGACGTCAAAACTCGTGACATGTAACGGAGACCATGTCCACCATGCGGGTCCAGACCCCACTGGAGAACCAGACTGCCAACCTGCTGTCAACCCGCTCAAGGGCAACACCGAGGAGATCGAAGGCGCCGAAAAGTGACAAAGCCAAAAACCAGGAGGACAACATAATGTGCTGCATCAGCCTGTTGGCTCTAACATTCGCTGTGCCGTGGTCCCGCCTTGCTCCTGCCTGCTGTCCAGTTTGCAGCGCACCGGCCAAGGACTTCGTCACTGTGGATTGTCTAGAATGAAAGCCTTGTCATCGGTGTTTAATTTATTTTAACGCCAAAGTGCCTGCTCTTATGTTCGTTTTCTCTCTATACTTCGTTTCAGCTTAGGTCCGAGCGCGGCCGATGTTATGAGCCGAAGGGCCAAACAAACAGCGCAAAACGCGCAACGTCATGGCGTGCTCTCTGCAGTTGATAGGACTAACCGGTATTCGCCGTCTCTCTGAGCGTGCTCTTCCGCCGGCTAGTCCTATCAAGCGCAGAGAACATGCCATGACGTTTGCGCTTTTTGCGCTGTTTGATTGGCCTTTCGGCTCATAACATTGGCCGCGCTCGGTCCTAAGCTGAAACGGAGTATAGCCACCCGAGCCAGTCGATGGAGCAAGCTGGAAGACTTTCAAAGTTAAAGGGGCGGCGCAACAATTTTTGTACTTTGCGCAAATACCGCTTAGAACGGATCCCTGACGTTAATGACCTATGAAACACGCGTTAGTTTTTCACCCCACGCAATAGAAGTCCCAGAAAAAAAAATTAAAGAAAAATTTACCGCATCTCCACGTGGTGAATGATGTTGCTTGGGGCGAAGCTCTGGTGGTGCTTGTCTGCGTAGACGCCGAGCCGCAGCATGCCGAGCCTTTTCATTCATGTCAGTAGGAGAATGTGTGGTTTTCTTCTTTTTCTTTTTTTAAGCAGACAGATGTGATGGCATCTCAGAACCCCCTACTCTTTTTTTTATTTTTCTTTGAGCCTTTTTATTCATGTCAGTAGGAGAATGTGTGGTTTTCTTCTTTTTCTTTTTTTTCTTCTTTTTCTTTTTTCATAATTTTTTTCATCTTTTTTTTCCAATTTTTTTTTTGCCCTACACGAGCACGTGAGCATGTGCTCACGTGCACGTGATCTCACGAGCAGAAGCACGAGCACCCGACGCCGGTCTACGGCGGACAACGGACGGCGGACGGACATTGCCAGCCCCTAAGGAGCTTCGCCCCTAAAACGAGCAGCGTTCACCCCCTCAACTCGCAGCCTGAACAAGCGGCCACGTGATCTGGAGCCGATTATATGCCGCCAATGTTGATCATAGCCACGCGCTGGGGTTGGCAAAGCACAGGACACGCGCTGAGTTCCAGACATTGTTATGGCTCGGCTATTGTCGTCGTTGCAGCGATTGGACACGGACCACGACCCGAATGCTTCTCGAGCTAGTAATTACCACGAGCCCAAATCGAGTGTCCACGCAATGCTCGGGTTCAGTCTATGAACAGCATTCGAATATCGTCATATGGGTGTACTGCGATCCCCACTTTACATCATCAAACGTCATCAAATTTTGCAAAGGAGAGATTGAATGAAAATGATCGCTTTTGTCCTTGAAATTACATCGCAACAAAGGAGTTTCGTGACCGTTGGCGTTGCGGCGAGTATCCTTGAGTCCCAGGTGTGCCAGTAAGCTCGTGTAAAGTGAAAAACATTCCAATTGAATATCGTTGCACCGCCCCTTTAAGCGGCGCTAGTGATGATGCTCGGTTGGGGGGAGGGGGACCAATCAGAAAACAGGCAAATCGTTTGTTATTTTCACTTTTTTCCCTTAATTTTATATCAGTGTTTATTTGAAAGCGAAAGTGACTGCTTTGATGTGCGTTCTCTCTCTTCACCCGAGCTTGTCGGGGTGTAAGCTGGAAGACTTTGTAAGTTAAGCGGCGCTACTGACGATGCTCGGTTGAGGGGAGAGACCGGTGGGAAAGCAGACAGATACTTTGTTATTCTCACTTTTTCTTAATTTTAAGATGTGGACCCAGTTATTGGCTACATGAAGTTAATCATTTTTGTGAGGTGTTCTGCCCCGCGAAGTAGGGTTGGTACAAACGTCTGGAGTAATGAACTGCCTGCTGATTTTGTGGTACATGAGCAATCTAGAAGGGGGGAAAGATGTGGGGATTTTGGACAGGACTTCGGCGACGATGCGGACGGCGCGCGAAGAAACGAGCGCGGGGCCAAAGCACGGGGCGCGAGGCGCGTGACGGGAACAGGACAGTGCAGCCATGGCGGCGCAAGCCACCGAACACCGAGCTCGAAGAATAAAGATGTCTCCATCATGACTTGGCCCCTTTCTCCGGACAAGCGGTGAGCGAGAATACCACAGTGTTCAGTCACAAAGTACAAGCGCGTGCGTAAATATAACTAGATTTTTTTTCATCACATCTACACGTGGCTGTATTCGGGTCGTGACTCGCGAGAAAGAACGCATTCACAAGTTTGTGCAAGGCCAACTTGACACTCGAAACGTCGGAACAGACAATTTGGAAAGTGCAAGGAATAGCTAGATTGTACTCGTTCAATGATATATTATTCATAAAAAATTGAAAAGTAACGACAAAAGTAACGTCGTTACTTTCATCGTTATTTGACAAAAAGTAATTGAACTACAGTTACAAGTTACATGTTCAAAAAGTAACTCGTTACAGTTACAAGTTACAAAAAAGTAACTAAGTTACAGTAACGCGTTACTAGTAACGCGTTACTACCCAAGGCTGCTTTTATATGTCTTTGTGGTAATGATCTCTGCGTTCCGTTTTTTATATTTTTTTATAGTATTGTGAGAATGTTTCACGAGATGGAGCTGCTGATGGGAAATAATGCGTGGAGAGGGGGCAGAAACATAATGGCAATAAATGTTCGTTCACACAGTTGCGTTTTACTGCGTTAAGACTGCTTGCGTCGAGCTGTTGCTATGGCGACCCTTGCTACGAGCCAATGGGGAGACGCTGCGCCGCTCGACGCAACGCAGTCGACGCAAATGTGTGAACCAGCCTTAATGCAACCTATGGGTATAGAGAAACAGGTCAACGCAAAACTAAGTCGTTAATATATTATTTGTGCGTCAACGAACGAATACGACATCTAAATAAAAAATGCAATCTGTGTTGATCATGTCCGACAAAAATTTTAAACGTAGATTACGTACAAGAGTTTTTATGCGGTCTAGATTTCGCGAGCGAGGCAACTCCGGCCAAATTTAGCGGAATTTACGTGACTGGCGAAAGTATAACGTACGGTTTGTCGTTGCGCCGACGAAAAAGGATCCTGGCTTACGGTGAACGACAGCACACCATGAGTAACGTTTCTTGATATACCTTATTTCTAGCGTATGAATCGCGTTATTTTTTATTTTTTTGTACACATTTTGTGCTGGTGCGTTTTGTACAACGGCGCTATTTATGTGCGTTTTTTTTCTTCTTCCAGTCTGAACCTTCACTGTGTTAATTAGCCGCGGGGATTATATTCCTCGTTCGAGTCGTCGACGAGAACAATGAAACTGTTTCTCGTGTGTGGGCTTATCATTGCGGTTTCGCCACGTCCTCCATACAAATATATAGGTGCGACTTATGGGTACGACTTATATACCAACGTTTGTTTTTCTGAAAACGCCCGTTTACGTGCAAAGCGTCGAGAGCCCGACGTGGGCGTTCGGCGTTCCAGCGCGTTTGAAGGGTGAGCAGGGACAAAGGCCTTTGCGTCTATCCACTTATGATTTCAATCAGAGATCTGGGGATCTGACGTCCCCTCGCGCTCTCCTTTCCTCCTCTCCCTCAGTTGCTTTCCGCATAGCGTTCATTTCTGGGGTTGTTCCTCACCCCTGCCCGTTTCAATATGGATGAGCATCGTGTACATGGCTTGCACGTGACGTCAGTCCGCCATTCTTACTGGTGGCCAGAAGCGTCTCTTTAAAGGGGTACAGAAATCCAATCCTGGAGCTCACAAAACAAGGCTAAAGCAATAGGCAAGACGCTGAAAAAAAAACAAAAAAACGACAACAGCAAAAAATCACTTGTACGATAAGATTGTGATGGTGCAGGCGAGGTGGTGTAGATTTACCATTTTCTTGAACGTGCACCTGAGACTGATGTACATGAAAATGGGACTAGACCTGCTTCGGGTACGATTACCGATAAGACTGTGATGGCGCAGGCGAGCTGATGTAGATTTACCATTTTCTTGAACCACAAGATTGAGCTGTGTTACATCGCAGCCTAAGTAACGCCGGGTAAGAGCCACAATCCAAAGAACACTTTATGAAAGGAACATGATGGCTTTTTACAGATGGCTGCTCGAGCGAACACCGCGAGATCCCCCCGTAATTAGTTGATGATGATTATATGGCCTCGCGGATATATACAGCATTTCTCCCCCCTAAAGATCTAAACGCTCAGGAGGTAGTCGTTGCCTGGTCGATCTTCTGAGAATCGGCACCGGTGAGGTGATCCCTTGGTCATCCGCTGCACTCGAACGCCTAGCAGGTGTAAGTCCTGTTGCAGGCTGGCCCGCTGGCGAGGGAACTCGTGTCCGGAGCTGATCAGGATGCCGCCGCTGCTCCCCTTGTGAAGTATCCGCCGTTGCCATCCGGGCACCCTCGGACGACCAGATGACTCCAGGAACCCAGCGATGTCCTACGCCAAAATTGCGTGACCACACGGTCCTGCCAGCGAATAAAGGACGGCTGCTGCTCTTGGACGGGCGTGAGTGCGGGTGGTCTGGAAGACAGCAGTCAATCCGGGACCGAATGCGGTAGCCGAGTAACAGCTCGGATGGACACTTCCCATCTTTTGTGGGGGTCCTCCGGTAGCGGAAGAGAAATCTGGCAAGCCTTGTTCTAAGATTGCCAGGCAGTACTTTGTGAATTCCCTCCTTAACTGTGCGCACCGCACGCTCGGCTAGTCCGTTTGACTGCGGATGGTATGGAGCCGTAGTCAGGTGCTGTACGTGGTTGTCTTGCAAAAACTGTTTAAAAACAGTGCTGATAAACTGTGGTCCATTATCTGACACCAACGTTCTTGGCAGCCCGAACCGCGCAAAAATAACACGGAGTGCTTCCACTGTGGTCTCGGCCGATGCCGTCTTCATCGGTACCGCCTCTATCCACCTGGTGCTTGAGTCGACTACAATTAGTATCATCTGACCCTCCAGCGGACCAGCATAGTCTACATGAAGGCGTGACCACGGCTGGTTGGTGTCCGGCCAACTGATGGGAACTTCAGCTGGGGGCATTGAAGAGGCCTGGATGCAAGTCTCGCATCCTTCTTACAAGATCTTCGATGTCTCGATCAACTCCAGGGTACCAGAAGACGGTTCGAGCCACACTTTGCATGGCTGACATTCCTGGATGGGTGTCATGGAGGGCCGATAACATCCTGGAGCATGCGGCTTCTGGCAGAACCACTCGATGTCCCCAGTAGACAAGGTCGTGACTGACAGTCAGTTCATTTCTCTTGCTGAAATAGGGCTGGAACCTCTTCTCTGTCTCAGCAAGGTTCCCTGGCCACCTTGCTGAATCCAGATCTTCACTTGACGGAGCGAATGGTCTTGCTCTGTCATGTCTGCTAGCTGCCTAGCCGTTAAGACACCAACATCCAGACTCTGGGTGTACAACATGTATTCCGCAGGCTCGCCTTCGTTGCGACACGGCGTCTCGTCAGAAACTGGCAGTCGACTAAGGGCATCGGCATTGGCATTGTCCTTCCCCTGGCGATACAGCAGATCGTACTGGAAGGATCCGAGGAGTAAGGCCCAGCGCTGGATTCTTGCCGCAGCCATTTGTGGTGTTGCCTTGTCTGGGTGAAACAAACCTGTCAGAGGTTTGTGGTCTGTCACAAGTGTGAACTTATGTCCATACAAATAATCTCGGAACTGTGACACTTCGAAGACTAGAGAAAGGGCCTCTTTCTCAAGCTGTGAAAAGTTCTGTTCGGCCGGCGTTAGTGTCCTCGACCGAAAGCCGATTGGATAATCTGTGCCATTAGTGCAATGTGACAACACTGCCCCTGCCCCTTTTGGAGAGGCGTCGCACTCCAACTTCAAGGGTTTGTTTGGGTCGAAATGCACTAGGAACCGCGCGGTCTCCAGCGCCTTCTTTGTCCCAGTGAAAGAGTTTTCGTGTTCTTTTCCCCACTGCCATTTCGCACCTTTAGCTAGCAGCTGGTACAGAGGCGCCAACTTCGTGGACTTGTTAGGCAGAAATTTACTGTAATAATTTATCAGGTCAAGGAAAGATCTTAGCTCGGTCACAGAAGTTGGCCTTGGCGCCTGGGACACTGCTGACAAGTTGTCTCCTGTGGGATGCAGACCTCTGGCGTCAATGCGATGGCCTAAAAATGTCACCTCCTCTTGTCGAAACTTGCACTTCTCTCGGTTGACTTTCGGTCCACTGTCTCGCAATCGCTGGAGCACTCGGCGGAGGGCAGTGTCATCATTTTCTTTTCTGCGGCAATGATATCGTCTAGATACACTTGTATTCCAGGCATGTCATTCAACAGGGATTCAATGCGACGCTGAAATATAGCAGGCGCTCACGCAATCCCAAATGGAAGCCTGTTGAAGCAAAACATCCCTTTGTGGGTGTTGAGCACCGTCATCTTGCGAGATTCCTCGTCCAAGACCAGCTGGTTGTAGGCATTCCTAAGGTCGAAGGTGCTGAAGATTTCCCCGCCGTTCAACGCAGCAAAAATATCTTCCACTCTGGGCAGGGGATACTGTTCCGTCTTCGTAGCGGCGTTGACTGTTAGTTTGAAGTCTCCACAGAGCCAGATGTCCCCGTTCTTTTTCACTACCGGCACGACGGGTGTAGCCCAGTCGGAAACCGTCACCGATGACAGTACACCCTCCTTGACCAGTCGGTCGACTTCGTTGGACACTTTCTCACGAAGGGCATAGGGCACTGTACGTGCCTTAAAAAAACGAGGAGTGGCTTCATCTCTTAGGTTCCGGTGACCTGGAGGTCCCTTGCAAAGACCTAGAGTTGGCTCAAACACGTCAGCAAAGCTGTCCAGCAGGATCTTCAATGTGTCCGGTTTCGGCTCAGCAGGCGTAGCTACATGCAAGTTTGCCAGTGTGTTTCCTGAGAAAAGCACAGGCACGCCCAATTGGTTAAATGCTTTGATCGTGTCTCTGCCGCAAAGGATAGGCCCCGTGCAATTCACCACCGTTAGCGATCCTGCCACTGCCTGTCCCCCGAACTTCACTGTCATCTCTATGTTCCTTGCGATGGAAATATGTCCCAGGTAACACGAAAGTCTCAGCTCTGTTTTATTCAGAGTGGGTCACTCGGCCTTGTGCTTCTCGTACACGTCTCGCGGTATAACGCTTACCGGGGATCCAGTGTCAATGAGCATCACGAGTGGTACGTTGTTCCAGGTCATTGTTCTATGAATGGGCCTCACTGTTCTGGTGCTGGATGACTTGTGCGCCACCAGCGTGACCAGCATATCCGGCTCATCCAAATCGGAAGCGTAATCTTCGTCCAGTGCGTTTGTCTTGTGCGTGTAGCGAGGCTCCTTCTTGGCACCCCGGCAGGCCCTGGCGAGATGTCCGCGGTTTCCACACTTGAAACAAGTAGCCCGCCGGTGTGTGCAGTCTTGTGACAAGTGGAACTCATTACCGCACCTTCTGCAGGGTCCTCGACTATCCCCGGTTTTGTTTCCAGGTTTCGGCCTGTTTTTCGGGTAGCGTGACGACTGAACAAGGTGAGCGCACTCTTCCACGCTAGCCTCCTGCTTCTTCATGCGCCGTGAGCTTTCTGCAGCCTTCTCGGATGCAATGGCGAAATCTTCAGCCTCTTCAAGGGTGAGTGTCCGCCTGGTCAGCAGATGTCTGCGTGCGTCGTCATCACGAAGCCCACAAACCAGACGATCTCGTGTCATGCGGTGCAGCATTTCGCCAAAATTGCAGTCTTCAGCCAGTTTACGCGCCTCCGTTACGAATGCTTGTACGGATTCTCCGTCCTCTTGGTTTAGCATGAAGAAATTGTAACTTGCTGCGATCTCGTTTACTTGCGGGGCATAGTACTCTCCCAGATGCTTTACGACATCTTCGTAACTTAGCTCGGTAACTTTCTTAGGGTGACAACGGCCTAAAAGCACCTTCACCACGTTGTCGCTGAGGGCAGCGACCAATAAGGCCCGCCGTTTCGGTTTCTTGATGCTGTGGCCTTCGAAGTAAGCCTCCAGCCGTACCTTGTAAGTGTTCCATGAGCCCGTTGTCTCGTCAAACTGCGGTGGACGGGCTGTCATGACTGAAACTGCGAAAGATTGCGGGGTTGCTTCACCGTCTCGTCGCCAACTGTTACATCGTAGCCTAAGTAACGCCGGGTAAGAGACACAATCCAAAGAACACTTTATGAAAGGAACATGATGGCTTTTTACAGATGGCTGCTCGAGCGAACACCGTGAGATCCCCCCAGAATTTGTTGATGATGATTATATGGCCTCGCGGATATATACAGCAAGCTGCTGATGGAAAATAATGAAGGCTTGTTTACACAGTTGCGCACTTATGGTTCTTTTAGATCTCCACCCAGTCTCAGGTGGTTCAAGGAAATGGCAAATCAGTCGTACAGTGATATCTCTAACGGATGGACGTATTTTTGGAAAACAAGTCCGTGATTGAACACGGCCGACGAGACATGTGACGTCACGATTCTCATTTTCTCTCGCCTTCGCATCGTCTTCTCAAGCTGGTGAACCCAACACCTCCTAGAAGCTAAGAAACTAAGGCCATATCGCTCTTCTTGTGACCACCGGGCGAGGCGTCCAGAGGGGTCTTTAAAGGGGCTATGCAACAATATTTTTACTTTGCGCAAATACCGCTTAAAACGGATCCCTGACGTTATTGACCTATGAAACACGCCTTCGTTTTTCACCCCACGCAATAGAAGTCCCCCCAAAAATTAAAAAAAACGAGCAGCGTTCATGCCTTCAACTCGCAGCCAGAACAAGCGGCCACGTGATCTGGAGCCGATTATATGCCGCCAATGTTGATCATAGCCACGCGCTGGGGTTGGAAAAGCACAGGACACGCGCTGAGTTCCATACATTGTTATGGCTCGGCTATTGTCGTCGTTGCAGCGATTGGACACGGGCACTACCCGAATGCTTCTCGAGCTATCAATTATCACAAGCCCAAATCGAGTGCCCACGCAATGCTCGGGTCCAATCTATAAACCGCATTCAAATATCGTCATATGGGTGTACTGCGATCCCCACGTTACGTCATCGAATTTTGCAAAGGAGAGATTGAATGAAAATGATCGCTTTTGTCCTTGAAATTACACCGCAACAAAGGAGTTTCTTGGCCAGTGGCATTGCATGCGAGAGAGAGAGAGAGAAAACTTTTAATAAACAATTAGTTTGGGTCTTCCGAGGTGAGAGGAGCCCTCATTCCAGGGCCCCTGTAGCTGTCGCTGCGGTTCGGGCCCGCGAGACCAGATTACGCTGGTCGTCCGGATCCCAGCTGGACAGCGCAGCTTCCCACTGCTCGGCGTTAGGGTTGGGAACTGGGGGGGCAGCCTGAATCCTAGGGCATGCCCACGTGATGTGGTATAATGAAGCCTTTTCGGTGCACAGGGGACACTTGTTTGTGGGGTATACTGTAGGGTACATGGCATGTAAGAGGCTGAGGTGGGGGAAAGTATTTGTTTGCAACATGCGCCAACCCACAGCGTCCTCCCTCGTTAGAGATTTGTGCGGCGGAGGAAGGGTGCGGCGACTCAGTCGGAGATGTTGAAGGATGTCACGATAGGTAAGGGGGATCGGGATGGGGACCAGGGATGGGTCTTCCTGCGGTGGCGGGGCCCGGAGGGTTAAAGCTCGGGCTGACGCGTGTGCGCGTTCGTTCCCGCTGAGGGAATTATGCCCCGGCGTCCATATCAACGATACTGTAGGGAGTTGTTCAGGGGTGTGATTAGTTAAAATTCGATGAGCAAATCTGGAGAGGCGACCGTTGCCAAAGCTACGGCAAGCCGCCTGCGAGTCAGTAATTATTGAAAGAGATGTGATAGCTGGGGTGGACGTGATAGCGAGCGCTATCGCCGCTTCTTCTGCCTCGAGTGGGAGGGAGGTAGGAACGGTTGCGGTGGTCACTTCCCGCATGTCTTCGTCGATTACGCTGACGGCCATGGCCAATCGACCCGGGTAACTGGAGGCGTCAGTGTATCTGACGTGGCGGGTATATTGAAGTTTCTTCTCAAGAGCGCGGGCGCGAGCCTGTCGTCTCCCCTGATGGAACTCGGGGTGCATATTTTTGGGTATTGGTGCAACAGAAATTTTGGTACGATAAACAGCAGTGAGGGGAATCGTTTCACTGTGGCCCAAGGTTTTAATCGGATAGCCCAGACGGGTTAGAACCTGCCTGCCTGCAGGTGTTAGCTTGAGACGTTCGCGTTGACCTATGAGGTGTGCTTCAATATGCTCTTCGACGGTATTGTGAATGCCGAGAGACAAGAGGCGTGGTGTCGAGGTGCCGGGTGGAAGACCGAGGGCTTGTTTATAAGACCGGCGAATCAGTACTTCGAGTTTCTCTTGTTCCCGAGGCTTGAGGGTCAGATAGGGGACGGAGTAGGTTATACGGCTAATGATGAGTGCCTGGATAAGACGGGTAGCGTCTTCCTCTTTCAGGCCGTGTCGTCTGTTGGCAATTCGTCCCATCATACGAAGGATTTGGTTCGTGGTATGCGTGAGACGTTGAAGCGCGTGTGACCCTCCGCCGTCTTGTTGGAGAAAGAGGCCGAGAATCCTAATGCACGTCACTTGCGGAATGACTTGATTCTCGAGTGTGAGAGTAAGCTGTGGCGGGTCATAGGGGATGTTCCGGCATTTCTTCTTTACAATAAGCAGTTGTGACTTTTCAGGCGCACATTGAAGACCACCACCACGTGCATACCGTTGAACCACGTCGGTCGCGCGCTGTAAGGCATCTTGGATCTCCCCGTCAGAGCCGTAGGTGGCCCAGATAGTAATGTCATCGGCGTAGAGGGCGTGATAGATACCCTCTATTTCCGCGAGTTGGGCAGGGAGCTTCATCATCGCCACGTTAAACAACATAGGCGACAGAACCGCTCCTTGTGGCGTTCCCCTGTTGGGAGTGGGGAGAGGTTGGGTCCGAAGGTCGCCAATGCCGATCGTGGCGGTGCGGTTTTGTAAAAATGCTTGAATGTAAGCAAATGTTCGTTGACCACAGTTTAGATCACTGAGATTGGTAAGTATGATGTCGTGACTCACATTGTCAAATGCCCCCTTCAAATCCAGCGTAAGGATGGCTCTAGTGCTGTGAGCGGACACTTGTTGATTGATATCCTCATGTAGTTGCAGGAGGATGTCTTGCGTACTAAGGTGCGGACGAAAGCCGAAGATTGTCGGTGGTAAGAGGTTGTTGTTCTCGATGTATGGCTGAAGCCGGTTGAGTATCACGTGCTCGAATAGCTTCCCCATACACGAAGTGAGAGAGATGGGCCTCAGGTTCTCCAATTTGGGTGGTTTACCGGTCTTGGGGATCAGGATGATATCGGCATGTTTCCACGCTGCCGGTAATGTGCCTCCCTCCCAGTGTTGATTAAAGAAATTGATGAGTGCTTGAATGGAAGGATCGTCTAGGTTTCGAATGATACGGTTTGTAATCTTGTCCGCACCGGGGGTGGTATTCCGGGTAAGAGCCTGGATGGCTTGATTCACTTCGGCCAAAGTGATGGGATTATCCAGGTCCGCGTTGGGGGCACCACGGTATTCCATGGGCTGAGAGGGCGGATGTTGTTGCCCTATGTACTTCAAATCAAATCAAATCAAAATGCTTTATTTTTCTCCATTTGGAGAGGGAAGACAGAGAAAAAAGCAACATAACAGTTGCTTGACAAGTCTCCATCTCCCCCCAGCAGCAGCCGAGACAGCACACAAAACAGTTAACACAAAAAAGAAATGGTTTATGTAATTACTCGTTTGACATAAAACAAAAGCAAAAAAAAAAAAGAAAAAAAAAAAAAAATCACCACACTTCTTGCACCTACACTAACACTGAAAGCTCAACAAAAAATGAAAGCAAATATTTGTTTACCAAAGTCAAAAGTTCTATGTTTAATTCCCCCAGACGATTTAAAAGACGAGGAAGAGTATTTCGCAACATCTGAATTCCATAATTTGTCCTGGAGTGCGGCACTAGCCACGTATCGGCGCTGCGTGTAGCATAAATCGTGTCTCTAATTGTAATCTGCGAGATAGACAGAAATACGTTTTCTTTGTGATGAAACGACTTTTTATAGGTAATACAAAGTTTATAACTATAGAAATTTGGAATCTGTACAATATTAAGTTTTTTAAACAATGGTATTGTATGGGCATCGTATGGAGCATGGCATATAATACGCACAACTTTTTTTTGCAAAATTTGTATCTGCTTAAGATTTGTGGACGTTGTATTTCCCCAAACCAAGAAGCAGTAATTATAATGCACATAAAATAAAGAATGATATATAAGAAGCATTGCTGACATTGGGAGTATATGACGATGTTTGTACATAACACCTACGACCTTTGAGAGTTTTTGACATGTAAAATGTACCATTTCATCCCATAGCATGTATTGATTAAATATTACGCCCAAAACTCTAACACTTTCGACTATATCTATCTTATGGTTACCGAGGGAGAGAATAGAGGTATGAAAGCAATTTGCATTTCTTGCTCTAAAAAGAACGGCTTTAGTTTTACTACAATTAGTTTGCAAGGAATTAGACACTGTCCAAGTATTTAATTTATCTAGAAATTTATTTGCGGTACTTATAATCTGCTCTGCATCCGTACCTGAAAAAAATACACTGGTATCATCCGCATAAATAATAAAACGTACATTGTCATCAATATTTACTATGTCATTGACATACAAGTTAAAGAGGAGTGGTCCCAAAATACTACCTTGTGGCACTCCAGCTGTTAATGGCTGCAATTGAGATCGCTTTTTATCTATTTCAACGCACTGGTAGCGATACTGAAGATAACTTTTAACCATACTTAGGGATCTACCACGCACACCGTACATATAAAGTTTTTGGAGCAAAGTATTATGATTGAGGCGGTCAAAAGCCTTTGAAAAGTCTATAAATATTCCAAGTGTTAACAGCTTATTTTCTATATTGCTTAAGACTAACTCCTTTTGCTTTAATAATGCGAGTTCTGTAGATCTACCTTTTCTAAATCCATATTGAGAATCGGTAAGAATAGAATATTTCTCACAAAAACTATACAACCTGTTATGTATAATCTTTTCTAGTCCTTTAGAAAATACTGGTAGAACGGACACTGGCCTAAAATTTCCCAAGTTGTTTTTTTCCCCACCTTTGTACAGTACCGTCACCTTTGCCACCTGCATGTTTTTTGGAAAAGTTCCATTCTCTAGTGCCAGATTAAAAATATACGTCAAACAGGGAGCAATGCACCGCAATACATATTTTACAGGTTTAATTTGAAGGTCATATATATCAGTGCTTTTACTATTCTTTAAATTTTGGAAAACTGAGTAAACTTCATCTTCGTCAGTTGGGAAGAAGAAGAGACTAGGAGAAATACTCTGCACAAATCTAGAAGCATCCGCATAGTGTACACTTTGAACAAGGTTAACAAAATACTCATTGAAAGTTTCCGCTAAAGCGGATCCCGTTAGGTTAACACCTCCGATTTTCATTTCTGTGATCCGATACCCGTACGATCCTTGCTTAATTATGCCATTCAACTTTTTCCACATAACATCTGGTCGCTTAGTGTCTAGAAATAAATTGTTAAAATAAGCACGTTTAGCTTGCCTTAAATTCTTTGTTAGTTGATTTCGTTCCTTTTTGAATTTAGACAATATATTTGTGTCTTTAGTGCACACAAATTGGTGGTAAAGTGCATTTTTTTTATTTATCATTCTTAATATTTCTGTCGTAACCCAGGGTTTACGAGATTTTCGGGAAACATTTTGCAATTTGTAAGGAAAACAGCGGTCGTACACGATTCTAAACTGTTCAAGAAAACAGTCAAACGCCTCATCTGCCGACACGCTGGACAGTACCGCACTCCAGTTTACAGAATTCATATGGTGTCCAAAAAGTTCAAGGTTTTTAGCGCTTATATTTCTGAAGTATACTTCAGGACCACGAGTTTCGTTTAAGTTATAGCTCACATTAGAAAGTAGAAATATCGGAAGGTGATCACTAATTGTTTCTCCAACTACTCCGGCAATTACTTCCGACGTAGAAAGGTTTGTTAAAAATAAGTCTAGTAACGCCTCATGTACAGGTGTTACACGAGTAGGTTGAAGGATAACGTTGGACAACCCATACGATTGATATAAAGACATCATTTCTTGTTTATGATAAGAGGGACCATGCATATCTATGTTAAAGTCGCCGCCAAAGTATAGAGTAAAGCCGTTTTCACCAATAAACCGAAAGAACACTTCGAGGATTTCAAAAAAAGAAGAAATGTTCCCACAAGGCGGACGATAAACTACTGAATATATAGATTTTTCATGTTGCAAAGTTAAGATTTCGTAGTCATTTGTAATTATAGTGAAATCAGTAATAACAGAACATTTGAAGTGTTTTTTCACATACATAGCTATACCCCCTCCTACCTTATCACTACGATTTAAATTGAATATATTGTAACCCTCCAATCTATCCACCTCATCAGTATTTTTATACCACGTTTCTGTAAGCATGATCACATCAAATCGAAAACTGAAACTGTCCAAAAATATGTTTAGTTCATCAAATTTATTCCGAACTGATTGTACATTTAAGTGAAATAAAGAAAAAGGCGCTTTTGTTTGCTCCGTAAAGATGAGCCCAACTTCTTTAGGTAACAAATAATCGTCATCACTCATTGTATAAAACAAAATAATCAGCCTCTAAATGCGAAGGAAAAGAAAAAAGAAAAAAAAAAAAAAAAAAAACTACTCAAACTTTTCCAAATCATCCTTCGACTTCACCACACGTACTTGGGCCCCCTCTTTCTCTCTTACAAAAACCTTTCCATGTTTGTACCAAACATACTGGAATCTTTTCTCTTTCGCCCATTCCTTCACTTCCCAAAGTAGCGTCTTATCGTGCTGCGTCAGGCTTTCCGATATGTAGATTTTGCTCCGAGCATGCCTTAGTTTAGAGCGTTTATCAAGCCACTGGTCTCGGGTGGCCTGATTGGCAAAGCGAACAATAATCCCAGGTATCTTATCGGGACGGGAGCCAAGTCTATGCGCTACAATGATCTGGTCTGCTGTCAAAGCAGGGACGTCCAATTTGCTTGCTACTTCGTTTATTCGAGCCATTAGATCTTCGTTTTCGGACTTAGGGATGCCATGTATTTCTAAGTTTTGTTTACGACTCCTGTATTCAAGGTCGTTCACCTTTTGGTTAAGCCTCCTAATTTCAACATCGGCTTCCGTCTTTTCCAGGTTGGCAACTCTTTTTTTTAAGTGTTTAAGTTCCTCATCATGTTCACCTATGCGCTTTAGCACCTGGTCATAGTTCGCAGACATGTGCTGGAGAGACTCTTCCATGGCATCAACCGTTTCTTTTAGGTTGAGAAGGGTGTCCAGCTTAGAATTCATTGAGATTAGCATTGTGGCTACATCAATGTCTTTGTTTTGCTTTGAGCTCTGGCTTCCCCGTGATTTAGCAGTTTTGCAAGTCTGACAGCGCCATGTCTTTCGTGAGACTACACGCGAGTCTTCGGAAACACCAGAGCATGTCCCTATGTGGTAAGGGTAGTCACATTCAGCACAAGAAATCAGGGAATCTTTTTCATCTATTTCCTGGTTACATGCGATACATCTATCCTCCTTAGCCCCTGCCATATTTAGGTTTCAGAAATGTACAGCAGTAACAGCAGCAGCAGCGGCAACAGTTGGAAAAAAAAAAAAAAGAAAACGGTTATACAGAACAAAACTTTACCAACCTGCATTAGCGGAAGAACGTTGTTTAGTTGTCAGCAACGCATGCCGCCACTGCTGCTGCTGCTGTGTCGCTGAACAGAGGAGCGCTGGCTTTTATAACGCCGAAGCTGATGACGTAGGTTTGCAGGCCTCCAATCGTCGCTGGAGGCTCTGGGCACGTGCTGGTGCCAGCTGATTCCAGGAAGTCGCCCTGTCACGCCTCCTCAGCACAATGGCAACTGGCAGTCGATAGTACGCGCCGATGAAAACGAGCTCGATGAAGCTCCAACTGCACGTTGATGCCCGGTGGTCTGCATTAGCGGAAGAACGTTGTTTAGTTGTCAGCAACGCATGCCGCCACTGCTGCTGCTGCTGTGTCGCTGAACAGAGGAGCGCTGGCTTTTATAACGCCGAAGCTGATGACGTAGGTTTGCAGGCCTCCAATCGTCGCTGGAGGCTCTGGGCACGTGCTGGTGCCAGCTGATTCCAGGAAGTCGCCCTGTCACGCCTCCTCAGCACAATGGCAACTGGCAGTCGATAGTACGCGCCGATCCCGCAGAGCGTCGAGAATGTCCTTGTTTGTCCCTGGATATTGGTGTAGGAGTTTTGTGATGATATGCCGCGTGGCTGACTTGCTCTTGGTGGGGTCAAGCAAGTGGCGCAGCAGGGACCAGGTTTTGGCGGTGCCCAGGGTGCCCTGAAGGCTGTTGCAGAACTGTTGCCAGTTTTGTTGCATGAGGTCCACAGCGTAATCAGCGGCCTCCTCCGTGAGCTTTGCTATGCGAATCTTGAGGGTCCTGTTGTGCTTCTGCCGACGCCATCGCTTGATCAAGCTTCGTCGAGCTTCCCACAGATGGAGTAAGTGGGGGTCAACGGCTGGTCGTTCGTCGGTTAACATAATATCTTTGGCATAAGCGGAGACGTCGTGTTGTAGAGTGCTCACCCATTCGTCGAAGGAAGTGATCTCCGAAGTGGAGGTGGTTTCTCTCTGCTTACGAAACTCGTCCCAATTAACGAGCCGTGTCTTTTTGATGTAGGACTTCTTGCGAATGAGGGGGACCGTAGTGATGAGAAGCAGTGGTCACTTCCGAGCGTTTCCTCGGTGTTGCACCATTCAGCGTCTGCGAGCCTCTTGGTCATTGTCAAGTCGGGGCACGTGTCACGCGACACACTGTTGCCAATCCTGGTAGGGCAGGCAGGGTCTGTGTGAACTGTGAGGCCCTGTTGATGGATGAGCTCCCACAATTTATTGCCTTTCACGGTCGCCTTGCCGTACCCCCAAGCTGGGTGCGCCGCGTTAAAGTCGCCCAGGACGACGACCCCGTTCTGCTTGGCTAGTTTGAAAGTCGCGGCGAACAGGTACGCAAAATTCTCCTTTCGTCGACTTGGTGGACTGTAGACATTAAGCACGAAAATACTCATCTGACCCCTTTTTGCAGGCAGGATCTCGATAAGGTTATGATCGATGTTACTGCCATCAATTTGTTGCAGAACAATAGTGAGTGATTTGGCAGTGAGTGTGGCGACTCTACTATCGGCGGAAGTTGTGTGACTGTTATAACCGGATTGGGATGGGAACGATCCGGTTTCTTGTATTGCTATGACATAAGGGGGGGGGGGGGGTTTCAGCATCGGATATGTATTGACGAAGAGAGGCATGTTTTTGTTTGTACATGCGACAATTCCATTGCCAGATGGTTAGGTTGTGGGAAGTTTGTTGGGCCTGATTATTCATCATGACCGGGAGTATGAGTAGGAAGAGAGGGGGATTCTAGGTTGGCTACCAGTTTGGCTTTTTTGCGGTTTGCGTGGTCGGTATCTTCAGCCGTAATGAGAGTATGAAGGTGCTGGAGGGCCTGTTTTATTTCTTGCAGCTGTTGCTGGGACTGCTGTTGGGACAGTTGCATTTGCTGCTGGATCTGAATGATTTGCTGTTGCATTTGTTGTTGTGACTGTACTAGTGTTTCTCCTAGTCCTGTTTCTATTCGCGAGGGCGTGGGGGCAGTGGGTTTGGGAATTGCAGCCACTTCATCGGAAGCTGACACTGGGGAGGGTGTTTGTTTCCCCGGTTGTGGTTTGCTTGCGGGTATGACCTGGGAGGGGTCTGGGGATGGCGAGGATCTTGAGGGTGTGAGGAGTGTTCGGAGTTGCCTATTCTCCTCTCTAAGTTGCAGACTCTCCTCTTTAAGTCGTTTATTCTCAGCCCTTAGTTCCTTTAACTGGTTTAAAATTTCGGTTAGTTTCTGACTAACATCCGGCGCGCAGGACGAAGAGGAAGTGGTCTGCTTCTTTTGGTTGTTTTGTGGGAATAGCCGCGCTGCCCAGCTCACCGTGTTGTTGTCTGGTGGTTGACGGAGTGCCGCTGGTGCCTTGTCGCATTGTGAGTTGCTTGATCGTGACCTGGAATCGGACCTTGGTCTCGAGGAAGACCGTTGCCTCGGTCCTGTCCTTTGTGGCCCTCTGGAGCGGGAGCGTGAACGGGAGTTGACGCGAGTGTCCTTTCGTCTTCGGCGGTGATTCGAGACAGATGTTGGTGGGCGGTGAGCCAGCTTTTTTGGGCATTCCTTGGAGCCCGTAGGGTGGGCGCCTGTGCAGAGAGCACATCGAGGCGTACACTCGTGACCTTTCGTAGGGTTGGAAACACCGCACGTCACGCACTTAACAGTGTCCGGGTTTGGGCACACATCGGCGCGATGACCGATCTCGTGGCATATGTAGCAGGCGTGACGGGTAGGTAGATACCAACTGCATGGAAGTGCTGCGTGCTCGAAGACGACATATTTCGGTAATTGCCTGCCGGTGAAAGTAATAAGAGCTGTCGATGTTTTTTCGATCATTTTGGGTGAAAGAATTTCATAGCCCGGCGAGTAGAGGTTGTCGATTAGTTCTTGGCCAGTGGTGCCGGGCGGAATGCCACGCACCACGCCGCGAGCCGAGTCGTCGGGGGCGACAATATACGCGGTGACTTCATATTCGTTGTCACCAAAACGCAGGGTTGGAATGTCTCTGATGTGTCGGGTCAGGTCTTCACTTGGGGTGCTTGCGATGGCGATATTTTGTATTCTGTCCATGCGGACTTGGAATGTTGTCGAGTTTGGTCGGTCGCGGGTATGTTGCTGAGTTTTCTCCGCGATGGCGCGAGAGAGGTGGATAGTCTCGAGGTTGGCAAGATTCAAGGCTCCTCGCGGGCGAATAATAATTTTGAAATCGTCTCGAGGAAGCGGAGGAAGTCTTGGTTGTCTAGTTAGGGCCCTCTGCGGCGTCGGTTGAGAGCCTGAGATTGTGGCCTCGGTATTTTGTGGCTTGACCTTTTTGGATCTTCGCCTTCGTATTTCTACCCAGTCGTCTCGTTCGGGTTGGTCTTCTTGGAGGGGGATGCCCTTAGCATCGCTTGCCTCCATGGCCGTTGCCATGCTTGGGTTGTGAGCCGGAGGCGGCGTGGGGCGAAGATCCATGGGGATAAGCCTAGCGCAGGAGCGCCGGGTAAAATGCTGCGTACCTGGTTAGGCTTAGCGTGGCGGCCGTCGCTTGGGAACTTGGAGAAGTGATATTTCCAAGGAAAATTCACTCACGCGCTGGATGATGGTGTGCACTTGTCCCTTGCGACGAACTGCGTTGATTGAGACCAGAATTATGGTTGGGTTATACCCTTTGCCGGTGATTGAGATCTCTGAAAGCGGGAGCCCGTGAATGGAACATCAGCGCCAGTTGGCCCTCGTCTTCCTTTGTCCATGTGGTAGGAAAAAGTTCAGATTCAAGTGACAAGTTAAATATGTGAACCCGTGACCATAAAGCAGTGTTGTACGGAACGGCGTTTCAAGGAACGGCGTTCCTGGAACGCGTTCCTTTTAGGAGGAATGAAGGGACGCCGCCGTTCCATTTGGCATCGGTGGAACTGGAACGGGAACTCGTTACATTTTTTACTAAAACGGAGAAAGGAACGGCGTTCCTTTTTTTTTTCTCTCGTCATGTGGGGTAATCTTTATTTTATTTCTATAGGAAGATTGTAAAAGCATAAAAACAATATCTTTACGAAGAGCATTGACTTCGTTAACTTTTTGGTTACTTATCGTGGGGTTTATATTGTGCGGTCCTCGCTTGGTAACAGTCGGGTGCAGGAGAGCTAGTGGACATTGATTCTTTTTTTATGAGTTCCCGAGAGTGCGGTACAGAAAGCGAAACTTTTAGTCAAAGTAGAAAAAAAAAAACACAAAAAGAGGGACGTTTCGAACTGGGCTACTTTCTTTACTTCCACAAACCCTCATACATTCAGAAAGCTAAAACCAACTACAGCCATCACTGAACTTCCACTAAGAAACCTACAGTTACAACGAAATAACAGGTTACCAGACATCGAACACACCCTTGTATCCCAGACATTGGTAACTTAAAAGATACACAAAAATTAACCTTCAATCCTTCTTTCCTTGTCCCCCAGCTTCAAACTGAACAACGAATCCAATCTTCACAAAGAAGGACTTGTAGTTCGTAAGACTGACTTTGCAAAAGCCCTACACTGTCCTTCACTTGCTCGTCTTGCGGACAGTAACATCGAGAAGCAACTGTTGTTAAGTTCGAACAAGGGACTTTGTTAGATCGAAACTTATAAGGTTGTTGCTAAACACCCGTGCAATGTGGGGTAACAGTGCATTTGGCTCGTCTGAATCGTCCACCACAAAGACGAATATGGTTAAAAGCTGAGATTTTGAAACTCGAATATATCTACAAATGAAACCCTGCTTCCGCTTGTTTTCTTCTCCTGGTGCCCTTCCATCACGGGATTCAAACTCCTATGCTCCCATTTAAAAAGATAAATAAATAAAAAAAAACTTTGCTTAATCTAACTAAATATGGTAATGAGCAAAATACAAATGTAACGTATAACGATACGTTCCATTTTTGTAATTGTAACGGGAATGAGTTCCTTTCTCACAGATGGGACTTGTAACGGGAACGCGTTCCAAAAATTAGAAGGAACGAGGAACGAGCTTTCGTTCCTTTCTTTTAAGGAACGTGTACAACACTGCCATAAAGCTAGGAATTCCATCCACGCCCAAGGACAGCTATAGACGAAGAATGTGCTTACCTTGACTTCGTCTACGACGATCCACTCTATCTTGGCGGATGTGTTGGGCGGCGTTTTGATCTGTTGTTTAACTGACAACGTCTCGGATTCTGTGTATTCTCCAGCTACACCGGCTGTCAAGTTCATTCCCGTGTAGTACTTGCTGGAGCCACCCAATCCCATCGGAAGCGTCGCTGACAGAGAGATTTCGAAACCAGTGCTGATCGAGAGCTGGCTGTTCCAAGAAGACTTGCGGGTGTGCTCTTTGCTCTTCGTGAAGGTGGTCTTAATGGGACCAGATGAAGCTTCGATCCACTCCGTGTGAAGAACTGTGGACGTGTTCCTAATAGTGGAAACATTGCCGTAGACGACGGGTCCCGTTTTGATGTCTAGCTTAAACCTTGACAAGAAGAAAAAAGAAACTTGATTAACAGACAGAAGTTCCCGTGAGAAAGAGCGGCTTGTTGCTTCAATCTAAGTGGGAATACTACAGAGTCCGAAAGACAGAGCCGCATATACTTATCTTCTAACTACAATTGGACAAAAGCAAACGTAAGGCTTGCTTGATCTTTTTATTTCGTAGGGTTTAAGAACTAAGTTGTAACGGCAGAATCTATCAGTTTAGGTCGATGAACGTAACAAAAATTTACCTCAAAACTCCAGTAGCGTTAAAAGATACCATAAACAAATGTTGCATGGTGTCCACACAGTTATGTCCGCTGTCGATACATGTCTCATAGTTCATTGTGTGTGTTTTTGTTTGTTTGTGTGTTCATTTGTTTGTTTGTTTTAAAACGCAGCTCTTAGGCGCCCGTTTCCGGCTTGAGCGGCGTCGGCGTCGGCGTAACCGCGCGGTGCATGATGGGTAAATTTCCCCGCTAAATTTAGCGGAAAAATTCCCCCGCTAAATCTAGTGAAGAATTTCCCCCGCTAAATCTAGCGGAAAATTTTCCGGCTAAATTCCCCGCTAAATCTAGCGAAACATTTTTCACGCTAAATCTAGCGGAAAACTTGCCCCGCTAAATTTAGCGGAAAATTTTCTCCACTTAATCTAGCGGAAAATTTTCCCCGCTAAATTTAGCGGGAAAGTTTCCACGCTAAATTTAGCAGAAAAATTCTAAGCTAAATTTAGCGGAAAACATTCCCCGCTATATTTAGCGGAAAAATTTCCCCGGCAAATTTAGCGCAAAATTTTCCCCTAAATGGGAGGCGAGCAGGAGAGGAGGAAAGGCATAGCCCCCTCTCCGCACCTTACCCTCCTCCTCCTCAAGAGCTGCACTCTAATTCGGCGTTACAGGGAGTTGTAAACGGCTTTCATTTTTTAGACAATTTCTTCGAGCTCTGTCGTCGGAGACCCCACGAAAATAACATGTAGCCATAAGGATGCGCTCATATTATAGCGGTGTATGCTGCTTGTTTCGCTTGGCTTATATTTAATTAAGAACCTGCTAGCAGTTAGCTTTGTGCATCGTACTATTCTACTTCTACAAGTGACAATGGAAGTTTGAAAAGCGTCGAAAATGGCAGAGATCGAGACAATATGATATTGCGCTTTGTGTTTTTAACTTGAGGCGTTTTTCAAACTTGAAACTGAACCAAATGATTCAAGTAATCCTATTGCTGCAAGTGAAACTGGCTCTTGTCGGAATTCAATCAAACACGAACCTTAATTTGTTGAGGCCAGACATTTTACCAACCTTTCAAGTTGCTTGGCTACCATGATACGGCCCAACCCTCCGCCAAAGCCGAAACCTATACTGCAAAAAATACAAAACGCATAAAATATAAAAAAGCGTGCCTTGATCATATCTCATAAACCCAGTGTCACACTGCCGTGGCAAGCGCAGTGTGATAAACGCACGAACCCCGAGTGTGACGTCACGTCACGGTGTCACGTGAAGGCACACTCACGTGGCCCCTTGACTTAAGGTGGCGTCACGTGTCACATTGACCTCACGTAGCGTCGCACCTTCACGTCACTATCCGATTGCTTATATGACCTTGATCTGTATATCGGGCGAGCGTAACAGAAGAGCATGACGCAACTGTCGAGAGTGCACGTGCCGCCTTCCTCATAATACCCAGCTGCCCTATACGACTGTCACATATTCTGTACCAGGAGACATCATAACCTTTAAAGGGTAACTCCGATTCATGTTCTCGATTTTAGGGCTACGACGGCTTTTAGTGAAGGATGAAGTGTCCCTGAATTACAAGGTGCCAGTTCTTTTACGATGCCTCGTGTAGTCTATACTTCGTTTCACCTTATGTTGTACCGCAGAGAAGGCTAGAAGCGCGAGCTCATAGCGTTGGGAGCTGCTTTAAACGCACGAGAGCTTGTGCCGCCGAGATGTGCCCTAAAGCAAGGAGCTCGCGCTTGTAGCCTTTCCTGCGGTACATCATAAGGTGAAACAGAGTATAGTAGATATCATATCTCAAAGTTTTGTTTTGGGGGTCTACGGCGAAACCAAAACTACCGGCTCGAGCATGATGGCAACCTTTGTGATCAGCTGCATGGCCATCGTGGGGCGCAAAGTTCGTACTCCAGTACTGCAAAACGCACGACTGGCCTAGTCGCAAGAGCAGTTCCGATCGGTCAGGTAAGATGCTACGGCTGTTTTGCTGCTTTGCTTTGCAGATATCAAACATCTGTAGCAAATATGTGTACGCATTCAATAAGTTGCCGGCCTTAAAGCGAGTTTGTCACAAATGAACGCAGGCCCAGGACGAGCACCCTCTTATCTTCTGAGAAGAACGATACAATCTTGGTGGTGTGCAATGCACGTTGTGGAGGCTAAAGGCTGGTTCACACTGCCGCTACTCCTTACGTTACGTAACGTAAGCTTGCGCACAAGCCACCGGGATATCTGTGCTTCATATCAAGCGTGGCTACCAATTCGAGGAGGTACACCTGGCACGCGACATTCGAGACACGAATGTTTTGGTCACTTTAACGTAAGAAAACGGTGCTGTGTGAAAGTTTAACCGAGCTCAACTCCCGTTACGACGAGCCTTGTGTGCTTGGTTGCCACGGTAACTCACCCTCCTAGCTTGTCATCACCGAAACATTCGTGTTTAGAATGCCGGGTGCCAAGCTATCTCTTTGAATTGGTAGCTACGCTTAATACGTTTCGTAACGTAACGTAAGAAAACGGGTCTCTGTGAACGAGCCTTAATTGTAAACTCGTGCTGACCAGGAACGGACTAAGCTATGGCCGCCAGTGAATGCCACCTTCGGCACCACGACGCGCTTGAGCGAGCAGGGAGTCATTAATATTCGAGCGCGATCGCCGAAGAGCACTTAAAAGCTACGGCCGCTAAAACATAACAAGCAGAAATCATCCGCCGGGACGGCTGAAAACGCAGCAGAAAAACACAGCGAAAGAAGTAGCAGTACGAACAAGAAACCTCCTTAAAAATGAAAAAGACATCAAAGCGCCAGGCAGTCTGACAAGGCGAGATGTTTTGGTATCACCCTCCTATAGTTTCCTTTCGTGACGTCATTACCTTGCGAACAACAAGTTTGATGGTGCTTGTAATGAGCATGGTGGAAGCTTGAAATCATAGCGCTCTGAAACCTGCACTGCCTACACCGTCAAAATTGAAGTTCTTAAATTACTTTTATTTCCGTTAATCAGAAATCCTTTGCTGACGTCATAGCGAGCATTCGGCCAATCGTGGAAGGCCGATCACAGCGACGCTTTCGATCGCTCACGTCGCCAATAGTCAACCCGCTGAATGCCCGCTGAGAAGCTGGTGGTAACATTCCTAATGTCGGTTGTAGAATGGATCGCGGTTTCCCAGTAGTGCAATATTTTGGCGGTGCTCGTGTTTAGTTTCCGTACATCGATATCAGTAATTTTGTTTGGTTCGACTCTTGACCGGAGTTATTCTTTAAGCGTAATGCCCGAGTCCCACAAGAGCGACAAACAGGCACAACCGACACCGACACTCATCAAACAAGTGCGGTAAGCATGCAAAAACGCCTTTAAAAAAAAAAGAGAGAGAGAAAAAAAAAAAACGAGTTAGAGGCAAGTATTAGAATAATTTTTTTTTTTACCTGAATCTGAATATCACGTTCATTTTCCCCGCAGATGTAACTAAACGTGAGAAAGTACGAAAAACCTCCGTCCTGCAGGTCGTTACGCCGTACTAGGATTTTTCGCGCGCCAAGTGCGTGTCGTCCGTATGGGCAGCTCGTGCAATTAGCGGCGAGATGTTTTGGTGGCGCCCTCCTGTGGTTCCCCCTTGTGACGTCATTACCTTGCAAACAACAAGTTCGATGGTGTTTGTTATTAGCATGGTGGAAGCTTGAAATCATTGCGCTCTCAAAGGAACACTGCCAACACCGTCAAAATTAAAGTTCTTTCATTCCTCTCATTTCCGTCGATGATGAATCCCCTTTCCGACGTCATAGTCAGCATTCGGCCAATCGTGGAAGGCCGACCACAGCGACGCTTTCGGTCGCGCACGGGGCTAATTGCAACATTGACGCCAGTCGCGATATCTTTTTTCTTAACATTTTTGAAAATAGCAAAAGTGCACGTGCATAGCTTGATATACTTCGTTTCACCTTACCTGCGAGCGAAGCCAAAGCTAGAAGCGCGAGACCAGCGCTTTTTGCGTTTCTCCCCAGCTCGCGCGCTCGAGCAAAGCCTGAACGCACGGAGCTTTCGTGCTCGCGCTTCCAGCTTCGCCTTCGCTCGCACATAAGGTGAAACGAAGTACAGGCACAGAAGATGCGCGAGGGCGCATCTCCAGGCGCTGAAGAGACGCTGATAGGCGCTGAACATGCGCGCGAGCGGAGATTCCGCAAACTCCTTTAATGATGTAACGCTCCGGAAAAGAGGGGCTTCAGCGGTACTTTGAAAATAATTGTCTGCAGCCCCAGCGCACCAAACTCAAAAATAATCTCGATATTCGTGATCCTGGAGGACAAATGACTACGATTTAACGTTTCTTACACAAATAGAGAACCGCTTCAGCTTCCCCTTATTTGGCCAGCTTGCAATCACTCTCAGCTTACTTCACGAGCACTGAGAGATTGCGAGCTTATCAAAGATACCATCGCCTGCATGCTTCACGTGTTTGAGGCCTGTCGGTGTCGGTTGTTCCTGTTTGTCGCTCTAGTAGGACTGGCACATAAGTGAAATCATCAGACTTCGGGACAACTTTTCTTGGCAGTGAAGCCAAAGACCCGTTCGCTCGTGCACATTGAGCGCCGGCCACAGCTGTGCTCGGGCGGTCTTCACTTTTTCGAGCTAAACGTGGTAGACATTGTCAGGATGCATTTCAGATCTTGACGTCTTAACCAAAATTAGGTTTGGATGTCCGCGAGCATTTATTGTTTTTAAACACGGGACGTATATGTTCAAATTCGGAGGAAACCGCAAACATAAGCAAAATTTAGAGAGTTTGACAAAAAAATAAACAATTAATGAAAAAAGAAAAGACAGCTCCTGTGATATAACCACTTCAGTTCACAAAATTAAATTAGCGCCCGTCCTGTCGTCTTTGTGTCTATATTGTCCTTGTTTTGTTCGCGCTTTTTAACCTTTTAAATCAGTATGAACCAACTCGCCCAAACACAAGTTTTAATTAAATAAAAAGTTATCAATTTAAGCCTCTGAGGGATACCCCGGTTACTTAGGGCACGTCCAAAATGGACCCAATAATATTGCATATGTATGAGCGCACAGTAGATTTCCCAAAGTTAAAAGACAACTTAAAAAAAAAAAATTAACAGTCTGGTTGGGACACGTGTGTTAAGAGATGAATTTTACGCGAAAAAATATTTAGAGTAATATTGACGGGTGATATTTATTTTAGCTGCGTCTGAATTATACGCGCAAAGTCCATGACGTCGAGGAATGGTCATACACTCTGTCCACCTCAACGTGATGGCCACAACTTCTCATTGCCACAGCTTCTCTCCACGCGCACAGAATGCCGAGAGAGAAAACAGGTGGAAAGGAGGTGACTACCGACTAAATTGTGTCTGGCGCCGTCAATATTGTTCTACTTTTTTTTCTCGCGTAATGTTTATTTCTTGACAGGCGTGTCCCAACCAGACTGTTAAAAAACAATAACAAACATATTTTTTTAGTGGCCATTTAACTAGAGGGAGACGAAAAGATAAAACCCGCCAAAAAATAAATACAATAATAAGAGGACCGTGCGTTCTCTGTAAATTTTATGAAACGGTGAAAGCCAACTTTTACCTTCCCTAAACTATTGTGACTAGTTTTCTTTTCGCTCACTAAATAAACGATATATGCGATCAGTAAAATCCCGATCTAAAATCCCTGATCCATCTGCCCGAAATTAATTTCATGGAATCCCTTTAAGTGCAGGTATTCTGATAACTATAAGCTAGCCGGTAAACGACACTCACGCAGTCAGTTTCGAATAAATAAATTAACCAGCGAACCATAGTCACCGCCATCTATAAAAAAAGGAAAAAAAACGGCAACAACAACGCAGTGCGTTGCGAATATTTACAATGCAATTAAATGCAAAGGTGCAAGCGCGCTGGACGAGAATGACGAAAATAATCCATGAAAAAGGGGAACAAGAGGGACAAAGGACAAACACAAATCTCCAAACACAGGAAGAAGTAACCGAACAGCCGAGTCGTTACTCTCTGTGGCTCTCAGATTTTCTCGCTACAAATTGATTCCGAATTATTTGCGACTCTGCAAAAAGGTTTGAGGGATGGTCGAGCCGCCAAAACATTCAGAAGTTCAACAACATGGAATGTGAAGCAACCCTAAATCTCGATAGCAATACTCGAATGACGACGACGGCTATCCAAACCCCTGGATCCCCGTGCTACCGCGCCACTTCAAAAACCGAAGCTACGACACCGTAGTCATCAAAATCACGGACGGCCTCAACCTCAAGGAAACATCACATCCGAAGATCGGACAAGCGATCACGCTTGCCGCCCAATTCACACCGGGTGAGAGGCTCGAGACCTTTTTTAAAGTACGAGAAGGCCCTAACCTGATAGCAGCCGACACCTACCGCTCCTCGGCGAAAAGTAAACTACTACGACTAACCTCAATTAACATCGACGGCGTCAACAGACCCACATCGACCTACCTCGCCATGGGCAGAGACCAGTTCAGAGGGGTTGTTCACGGTCTGGACAATCTAGACGATGCCAGCCTACAAAACAGTATCCAAAGTCATGATCGCACCATATATCAGCACACAGGATGGGAAGGAGCAACACCGTGCTCATCACCTTCGCAGGTCTTCACCTTCTAAGGTATATAACGGTAGACAGAGTGGTCACCAAAATCTACCCCTACCGACCAAGAAGCATTCTTTGCCTATGCTGTAAGAAACTCGGGCACAAAGCAGAAGTTTGTCCTAAGAAAAATAAACAGCATCACTTGCCAACAGTGCAGCCACGAATTTCCTCTGGGCTCTGAACTCGCAGAGGATCATCAATGCATCCCTTACTGCCACAACTGTGGAGACGAACATATTCTCCTGCAGAACCTCCATGCCCGGCCAGGCTCAAGGCAGACATTACGTGAATCACAGCATGGAGATGAGAAGACAGCAACTTACGCAAAGGAAGAACAACGAACCATCACAACGAACCACGCCAAAAAGTGCCCCATCCTACGGCCCAACCACCTCAAATCCCTACCAGCTGCTTCAAGACGATGAGTTTCCACTCCTGTCTGACAAATACAACCAAAGGAAAGACGCGGAAATGCATCTGATTTCCCGTGCGCCACGAGAGTCCAGGACATCCAACAACACTGAAAAAAGCCAAACCGAGGCCACGTGCTAGAAGCCTTAGCATGGGCCCAGCCAGAAGCGTGCACGTAGGCCTTTACACTACCTCACAGCTCCAAATAACACACAAGCACGTAGAGCACGCATATCACAAACGTATAAAGAAGCGTTAACACAAGCTAGACGCCGCCAATTGACAGAAAATTCAGACAAAGCAAGGGTTCAAAACCTTCAAGCTAAAGCTTCGCAGGCCACAATTATGGACATGGAGGAGAACGAGAGTGTCGCGCCGTCAACGCCCTCTCTACCCCCCTTGAGTAAAACCACCTGCGCACAGAGTAGAGAAATCATACCTGGCTTGAACCCTCAAGCCAGCTCAATTATAATGCAACTTGTGAGACAGACGGAAATCATGCAAAACCAAATGCCTCTCCTAGAGGAACACATAAAAGGTTTAGACGCCAAAATCAACATGCTATTAAACAGAAAAAGAAGTATCCTTGCAGAACCAACAGACACCAAAAAAGTAACACGCTCAGAAACTTCTGAGCCCCAACATGAATCAAAAGAGCAAGGAAGAGCAAACAGCAGACACAGTAATATGGTAGGGGAATTGTAGAGACCTCAGAAGAAAAAAGGCTCAACGTTTCTACATCCAACACGCGGCACGTAAACCTGATATAATAATATTACAAGAAACAAATGGAGACTTCAGTCTCTCTGGATATCAGAAATTCACTGAGCCAAGTATTACACGCCTGCAGAAACGGTCGCGTAAGAATCAAAACCCAAATGAACCTCAAACACCAACCATGACTATAACATACGTCCCCACAATGCAGCTAGAAACAGAACAGTACAACTCAGACAAACAAGAAATGGTGATAATAGAATGCCAGCTTCAAGGCAGCGACACCAAACTGGTAGTGATCAACGCATACTGGATCCCGGGATACCATCATAGCAAAACAAACTGGATCAAAGACTTCAAAGACAAGCACAAGGGAAAGGACCTGATAATAGGGAGCGACTTCAACAGCCATCACACGGCATGGGGCTACTCTAACAGCACTCCAAATGACAGAAGTTTAGAGGCAGCCATGTGCAACAAAAACCTGACCCTACTAAACGACATCCATACCCCGACGCGGACTGGGAATAGCGTAAAGAAAGACACAAATCCAGATCTCACGTGGTACATCGGCCCCAACCTAACTCGGTGGGACAACACATTAGAAAACCTGGGCAGCGATCACCACATTCTAATAACACAACTCACAAGCAAAAGCAAAAGAAAGAAAGAACGAGGATCAGGATCGCGGACAGGAATTACCAAATGGGAAAAACTTTGTGAAGACTTAGAAAAGGAAGACGCCTCGGAAGACCCCTCCACCTGGGCTGAAGAAATCAAGACGGCATACCAGAACCACACAAAGCACATTACGAAAAGCGAAGAAGCACCGCTTATAGACCGGCACCTCCTCGAGCTATGGGACAAAAGAAGGAAAGTGGCCAAGCGGTTTAAAAAGTACAAGATAAACAGGCACTTAAAGAAAATATTAAAAAGTGTTACAGAAAGAAGCAGAGGACTACGCCAGCAAGCTAGCAAACGAAAACTATCTACAGCTGTGCGACAGTTTGAACAGACTACTACATACACCTAGAGTATGTCAAATCCTCCGATCCCTGCTGGGAGAAACCAAACCCAAGCACAGCCTACAAAAGTTACAGCTCGAACTGGACAAAAAACCCCCATGACCTGGCAGAAGACATTAGAATACATTTTTATCCGTCACAACCGGGAACTGACACCCTTCCCGACTACCCCCAAGACGAAGAAGGGAACAAAAAAGATGGCATTAACAGCTCTTTTAGCTTAAATGAAATGCTCTCGGCTCTACAGAACATCAAAAGAAGCGCAACTCCAGGAATAGACGGTATCACCTACACGCTCTTAAGAAACCTTCCGAACAACTCTCTGGAGGCCCTACTCAAGCAAATCAGCACAGACTGGGAAACAGGTCGCCTACCAATGGAATGGAAAGAAGCTGTAATCGTACCCATACCCAAACCGGGTAAACCGTCTGACAAAATAACCAACCTAAGACCAATCTCCTTAACGTCATGCGTGGGGAAACTGGCTGAAAAAATTGTACTGCAGAGGCTTGAATGGCATCTCGAAACCAAAGAAGTACACAATGACGGGCTTCAGAAGACACGTGTCCACGCAGGACACCATGCTGAGACTCAAGAACGACCTCTTTGACAACAAAAGCACGGCGAAAACCAGGTTACTGGCTGCTGTGGACATCCACAAAGCATTCGATAATGTGGCCCATTCTGCCATACTAAAAAAGCTAGCAGAAACAAAACCGGGGCAACGAATGTTCAATTACGTGAAAGACTTCCTCTCAAACCGGACAATTACAATCAAGGTGGGTGACTACATGAGCCCAAAATACACACTACAGGCCGGGGTTCCACAAGAAGCCATACTTTCACCGACTCTTTTCAATCTTGCCCTCAAAGACCTTCCGGGTCAACTCCAGAAGATATCAAATCTAAAGGCTGCATTATATGCGGATGACATTACTCTTTGGTGCAACAGGGGCTCCCTAGCACAACAAGAAACAATGCAGAAGGGACTCGACGTCATACAGGAATACGTAACATCTATTGGACTACGGTGTGCACCAGACAAATCCGAGTACAACGTTGTGATAGACAGTGACACCAAACATGCTGAGCAAACCCGCAACCTAATTATCCTTGAGCTAGACAATCACGTGATACCCAGACAGCAATTTATACGGGTCTTGGGGTTCTACCTGGAACAAAGCGGGAAAGCGGACAAATGGACCCAAAAAATAGTAGCACAAATAGATCAGATCATTCACTTGATAGAACGGGTGACGCGGAAAAAAGCAGGAGTGAAAGAACACGAGTTAAGAAAGATAATCACCGCACTTATCAACTGAAGACCCATGTACGGGTTCCCATACATGAGTATTACGAAAACCCAAAGAAACAAATTGAGACGCATCTGAGAAAGGCCACCCGCCTAGCACTGGGGGTGCCAAGATTCACCCCTTTGACCAAGATAGAAGAGACAGGCATTTTTAACACCTTAGGGGAGCTAACAGATCTACACAATACAGCGCAGTATCAAAGACTCCAGACGTCTAAACAAGGCAAAAAACTGCTCCAAGAAATAGGACACGAAACTCATGACCTTCCAGTTATACCAGATCTGGCCCTACCATCGGATCGAATACCCCGAATTAACACCAAGCCCATGCCCAAAAACATGAACCCCGAAAGAGACAACGAACGAAGAGCTTGAATCGTACAGTGCATTCTTAATAAACAAGAAGACATAACCTAGTATTACACGGACGGCAGCTATGACCCCCGAAACAAGACGGGCACGACTACTATAGTGGGCCAAGAAACGCAAACCACATACACACACAAAGACGCTCCATCTCCCACCAGTCTAGAAACCTTAGCCATAGCGGAGTCCATCAGGGACCACGCGACCAAGGGAGATATCACAATCAGAACCGACTGCCAAGGGGCCATACACAACTTCAGGGACAACGCCCTTCCCCCACGCATTACAACTATGCTAACAGACACCATGATCAACCATCCTCAGATCACGGTGACCATAGAGTGGGTACCGGGGCATCAGGGCATAAAGGGGAACGAGCTTGCGCATGAGCTCGACCGCGGAAACCTCAATCCGGGCGTCCCCATCCCATGGCCCCATTCCTACAACCCCTACATTCATAGGGCATTTATGCATAAACAGAGACAGAGGGCACTTAAAGAGCTCCGAGAAAACAAAACATTACTAAACAGCCCCTCTTACCTACTAAACAGAGAAGACTCAACTATAGTGCGGAGAGCGCAGACTACAAGCCTCATGACTGAACACCTTAGGCACTACATCAGCGGCGCAAAAGGCACACCACAGTGCAGCACCTGCGGGTGGTACCCCAGCAATGCCCACCAGCTATGGGACTTCCCCAACGTAGCTGCCACAACTAAAACAGCACTACAAAAACTTCCAGCCAGACTTAAGTCCGGGAGTTGGGAGGAGTGGGCCAATCCCCCTGCCGGGACCGAACTAATCCTCTGGCCGCTCTTAGTTCAGCAGGTTAAGAACGTGCTGGGCGATGAGTGGTAAAGAAAATGACCCAGGACGAATTTTGGGTGCGAATAAATGTTTACTCTCTCTCTCTCTCTCTCCAAACAAAGCTAGGTGACTGCTATACGACCGAGAAAATCTGCCTGGTCCGATATCAAACCCGGGACCTCTCCATTTCTAGTTGAGTGCTCTACCAACTGAGCTAACCAGGAAATTAAATGTCTAACCCTTGGGTAGCTCTGTTGGTAGAGTGCTCCACTGGGAATAGAAAGGTCCTGGGTTCGATACCCGGACAGGCGGAGTTTTTCGGTGATACCGAAAACCCACCCTCATCGCTCCACCGCCAACGAGGTTTGAGGAATGAGCCGATAAAGCGCGATCCAAACCAAAGCGTTTTTGTGCGCGCGTAGGCCGTGCGCTTTTGTGATGTCGCGCTGATTCCGTGCGCCTTGCGGGAGCGCTTAAGAAAGGCGGATATTTTAAACTTTTTCTGAAGGCGCAAGAAAAAGCGCTATGACGTCGTAGAGCGCTCCTGTCTCCAATCGGTGGAGGGCACTAGTTCCGGCTCCGCGTTTCTTCGCCGTCTGGCGCAGAGGCTCTCTGCATGCTTGCAAGTGTGGCTGCGTCTATGAACTTTTCCTCTGTTTCCGACGCGAGGAAGGTGACTCTGCAGCCGAAAAGAAGGCTGATGTGGACGCGCAGAGAAAAGACGAAGCTGCGCATAGGGCCGCAGATGCTGCCGTATTCGATGACCAGAGCAAGTGCTTTCAATTAATCGAGTTCGTCCAAAACTACCCTTGGCTGTACGGGAAGATTCGGCGCGACCGCAAAGACTACCCGAAGCGGGAGAACGCATGAAAGGAGATCGCTCGTCTGTTGGACAGAGTGCGCTCGTGCGCGCTCGCCCGAAGCCGCACCGTCCTTACCAACGCGCATGGTTGTGACTCAGAAAGCGCCCCGAAAACAGCGAGAACGTCACGAAATTCGCAATTTCCGGGAAGCGCACGGCCTACGCACGCACAAAAACGCGTTGGTTTGAAGGCCGGCAGAAAAAACCGACATACGCGCGTCTTTCGTGTCGTTCCCGCACGCTAGCGTCGCGCTTGTTGTGTGACGCTGCGAAACGCGCTGGCGGCGATGGTGACGCACGCTATGGGGGGCGCTGCCTGAATCCGCATCAATGACAAGGTGGCGCAAGTCGCCTCCCGATTCAAAGGGTTCAGCTTCATCAATTTATCAGAGTCGTATATACAGAGAGTTTGGCCATTCATTGGGAAGTATTGGAGTCGAATCAGGAGACGCCATTGGCCGAACGCGTGCTGGGCGTGTTCCAGGGCGACTTCACAAACTCGAATTTGGCCAACCAGAAGCCGGGAATATTAACCTGGCGGTGGTCGCGAGAAACGAAATTAATAAGTGCGTCGGAGTAACTCTTGGTGACTGAAAATATGGTCCACGTGATGTTTCAATCACGGTCATCCACAATCATGGTGGACGAGCGTGAATAGCGGAACGATCGACAAAATCCGTTCGCCGGGATCCGAAGGCCGGGAATCTGCCGTCCGAGCGGTCACACTCTGTTCGAGCAAAACAGAGTTCGAGCGGCACATTCGTTACATCTTTCTGGATGACCATGATCGAAACATCACGTGCCCCCTATTTTCAACCATAAAGGCTTCCTACATTTAACTCTTACGCGCTTATTAAAACCACATATCTATGATTAAAACTGTTCCAAACCCGAACCGCTAGACGATTCTTTTCGGCTTCTGGTTGGCCAAGAGATCATGTCAAGCCCTCTTTCTGCGCCTGGTGCACGCCCTTGCTCTGCCCGCTCCAACTCTCTATACACGTCTCTGCAATCTATTCAACCACCCATCCATCACGGTTTTTTTTTTTTTTTTTTTTTTTGGGGGGGGGGGGGGGGGGGGACTTAGCGCAGGTTTTTGTCTTCCATTGGTGGTTTCATTCATAGTTTCCGAGTAGGTCCGCGCAGAGTCGGTCGTCGCGGGTTTCTCCAGCTATGCAGGACGAGTACGTCACCACACCGATCAGGAAAGGAATATTACTTACGAGGAGTACTTCTCTTTAGGATGAAAGAGCTTCTCTCCGTGCGTGTCCCACCATACCACCCTGGTCTTGTAGTGTTGGGCCAGCCTCTCGGCGTAGGCCTTGATTTTGTCCTCCAAATTGAAAACCGTTCCTGCAGCTGTCGAAGTACAAAGTAGAAACCAGGAAGACTTAAAAAAAACTATTATTATCAAATACAAGAAAAAAAAATCAGAAATTTATCCGAAGCTTATTTGTTTTTGTAAGCATGGATTGCTTTTCTAGTGGAGCAGTTTCCCCGCTAAATTTAGCAACAAAATTTACGTCACGTGGGCTATAACACAAAGCGAGTGTACTTCTAAATTTAGTGGAAAAGTTTATGTTACGTGACCTGTACCCCAATTTGATTTCCTCGCTCAATTTTTTGGGGAAATTGACGTCACATAATCTGTGCCCAAATTCAGTTTTCCCGTTAAAGGGATATTGAATCGAGACTTAAAATATCCCTCTGACATTCAGAAATAAGTTAAACATTATCAACTCTATCTGCTCATGACAACTGCACGCTTGTATTTTCAACGGATGACTCTAATTTTCGTTCCAAGAGACCGATTCCAGCGAGCGCTCCAAGATCAGCCATTGGAGAGCGTGATGCATCACGTGTGACGGGACGTCAGTTGGACCAGCACGGGCAAAGCTGCTTGGTGGCCGGCGTGGTTATGAGCTCCTCCACTAGGTGACGTCAACGCGTTACAACCTAGCCGTTTCAGTTGCCCCTCCCCGCTCCGGAAATCCGGTTCGACAGGACTCGCGCGCAGGCAGCTTGCCGCCGTACTTCCTCGAAGCGGCGCCGCTTTTAAGTTCAGAAGGACGTAATGACAATTGGGTTATTCTATTTAAATAATGCTTTGGTGTGTTTTCGAGCAAAAAAATGGTGTCTCCGTTGTATGGCCAGAACGCGGTAGACGTTTCGAGAATAAAATAGGCGCTAGAATTTCGTTGCAGTATCCCTTTAAATTTAGCATGGAAATTTACGCCATGCGCGTCGGTTTTCAGCTTCTCCCGCAATACAGTCGACCCTATAACTAAAATTCCGCGTTTTCAGAACTTTTTTTCTTAAATTTGTGGTAATTTTTTTGGGGGGAGGGGAGGGGAAGAAAGAATGAGGGAGTATTGTTTTCGTTTTTTTACAGATTTGGTTGTTTTGCAAGTTGGGTATAACCTAACCTATTTAAACAAAAAACACCGAGCCCCTCAGAAAAAATAAACCCCGGAAAAAAAACGAAAACAGCACTTTTGAAATTACGTAGAAATCTTAGTTATAAGAGGTAATTTAATAGATATTGAAACCGTCAAGTATAAGTATATCTGAACGATGGGCAAATGTTTTCGGATGCTCTGAAGAGAATAGGGAGTTCTAGTAGGTCGTTCAGATAACTCCGATAAAGATACCCGATACTCCGCCGACGCCTTTGCGCATGCATTGTTTCGTTATCGGAGCTATCGGAGCGATCTAAACTCCCTAATGAACGAGAAATTCGTACGACAAACGGAACAGCGACCGTAGCAATGCGGACAGAGACGAACAGAAATCTCACCTGCAACTTGCAGACCCTGTGACAAGAAGAGAAAGATTAAGATGATTAATAATTTATCAGGCACTTATCGTGGAGCACAGCTTGGAAATACAGGATGCAAAAAGCCCTACAACAGGACATAGTGTAAAAGGAAACGGAAAAATTTATGCCTGCTGTTGTGCGAACAGTATTCCTTGTCAAAATTGTGGTTTGGAGGTCGATTTCACTACCTGAACTTGCAAGGAGCAACTCAGTTCTTTTGAGAACTAGAAGCAATTAAAAATTTTGACTATCTGAAAGACAGATGCTGGCACAAACGCTTCTGACGTACACTCATAAAAAAAAGAGTATAATTTACTGTCCTCCCTAAAAGGAGGAACGCTTCTGTAACCTATGTTCTTTCAGAAAGGAAGAAATATTTCCTTTCGTCCCTGAAAGCAGGGGAGCAACGTTATACACACAATTTATACACACACACGCACAAAAAAGCGAGATCAGGGCTTCCATTGTTATAAAAACACTAGCTTCTCTGCCCTATTAGCATCTTCGAGATAAAGGAGATTGAGGACATATTGATCACTATCAAAGACACTAGTGTTGGGAAGTACTTTAAGTACCTTGGGCTTAAAGCAGAACTTCAAGTATTGGTTGAGAAAACTTGTACTTTACTAGAAGTATATTCTCCGAGTATGTACTTGTACTTTACTTAAACTGTTTTTTTTTTTCTGGTACTTTCCGAGAAAAGTACAACTCTCAGTTTCAAAGTACATTCCCCAAATTTGGTCTTGATGATTTTCAGGTCTTTCAAAGAGCACGCTCTTGAGTCTTAATTGGCTTTCTCAGTATTATACACGACTTCTGAGGTTGAGTATAAAAACTCACCAACCTCTAAACACAAAAGAAAAGAAGAAAAAAAAGTGTATCGTGTGAAAACATGTTGTCTTTCGGGACGTCATCCGGTCATTTCTCTGAGTGAAGTAATGGCGGCTATAAAACCGATACAAATAAGTGCCTTATAAAGAGGGTTCCGTGTTTTCGGAGTTTACTTTTTGTAAATTTCTTAGTTTTTTTTTGTAGTCCATTTTTCGCTAGAAATTTGGCGTTTATCGTAATTTATGTTTGTTAGATTTCAATTTTTTTTAATTCGGTGTTTAATTTTAGTATGTTCCAGTTTTTTTTTTTTTTAAATTCAATATAAAAATAAATGTTCGAACAAACGCGTGCTCTAAATTTATAAAAACTCACGGGTATCGAAGTTATTTCTGCAGCTGCATTTGGAATTGGTGCTCTTGGGATTGGCAGTACTTACTGCCCCACAACAGATCTTGCAAACAAGTGTTGCTTTAATAAGCGTCGGTACTTTAAAATAGCCATACGTACTCCTGGATGTAGTCCTTGGGAAGCATAGACGCTTCAGATTACCCCCCCCCCTCCTTGCCCTTCCCATGAAACCTACAGGTTAATATCTTTCACTGTTATAAGTACACAAGCCCTCCTCTATCTAAAAAGCACAACACAATGGTCTAAACTGGAAACAGGAACAGTGCTTTTGTCGTCACTCAGGAGTGCATTGACCCATATTGTAGAGAACGTTTACTGACCCCCTGTACTTGAACCAACCCTGACGAGACTCCCTTTTGTAAATAATCCTAGACTAAAAAAAAGAAAACAGAATACTGATGTGGTGTGTTTTCAGGAATACTAACCATATGCACTGACAAACTTTATTCGTAAAATGACGTTTTTGTTTCTTTTTATTTTGCCAACGTGACCTCGAAATTCCGAGTTTTTCAAATAATTCGAATTGACGATATTTTTATCGGCGAGTATTTTTCGGAGTTCCTCGGATTTATTCGAAAACACGGAAACTTACTTATAAGTTGAATGTGTCAAATAGTTCAACAGCGAGATTAAAACAATTTTTATATGAACACTTGACTTCATCCAATATTTGCTGCTATTTCCGAAAGTAGCTGATGCATTACCCCTGGGGCAATTTCCTACCAGTTAAAAAAACTCTATAAATAAGTGAAAGGATATATTGAAAAATTATGTTAAAAAGTACTTGTACTTTACTTTGAAGGTACATTGCATTTATAGTACTTTACTTCAAGTACTTTGCACCCGGTGTCCTTACTACTTTACTTGAAGTACATACGCTCTCATTTACTTTGCACTTCAAGTACTTTTTAGGTGTACTTTACCCAACGCTGGTTCCTGTCCCCGACGTCACGACCAAGATTGTGCGACAAGTTCGATGGTGCGTCGAAAGCTCGCCGGAAGACTGGTCATCGCGTTTTTAAATCAACACCGTTAAAGTTGCGAGTCTGATGTTGATCTATTTGTTTTATTGTTTATTCAAGTTTCCTTAAAGGCCCTCGTTGAGGGCATTACATAAAGGGGGGGGGGGGAGGGAGGGGTGCATAACACGAGAGCATAAAAATAGTAACAACATATGCGAATACATGGGGTGCTGCCGGCAATACGCAAATTATACCCCATCCACACGGTCAACATAAAGGTACACATCGCGACACTGTTAGCACGAACACGACATCGGCGCATTTTCGCATTTTACTTCTAAATAGTATTAGCGAGCACGAAATTTTATCGCTTACATTATAGAACTAAATGAGCTCTTTCCGTAGCAATAATAACTTGGATGACATCTCTTGATTTCAAAGAGAAAAACTCCAAAAACCGGTGGTCGCGTGTTCGCGCTAACAGTGTCGCGCTCTGTACCTTTAACATAGGCCCTTTTGCTATCGCAATTCGCCGATAGCAAAGGGACCTATGTGAAAGGTACCTATATGTTAACCGTGTGAATGGGGTATAAGTCTGGGTACATGGGGAGCATAATAAGGAGGTGAAAACATTATGATACATGTCAATCAATAAGCACAAGACAAACAAATAGAACGGCACAGTGGGGATCAAAAGAAATGAGAGCAAAGAGCGTTATACGACGAAGAAGGAAGAGTAAAATAGGTTGTGCTGCCTAAGATGCGGGAACCGTGACACGGGTGATTTAGCCGCGATGAAGATCGTCTGGGGGGTAAAAGGAGAAGGTCTTGGAGCGCAGGGAGGTAGTAGTAAATGTTGTGAAAGAGAAAGAGTCGCGCTATCTTACGGCGGACGTTTAGTAAAGGAAGGTTCAGTTCGCTCTTTAGGGCGGATACACTAATTGACCGATCGTATTTCTTCAAAATAGTCCTGGCAGCGCGGTTCTGGAGTGCTTCGAGATGATTTAATAAGTATATTTGGTGAGGGCTCCAAATGGCTGCAGCAGATTCCAATTTGGGTCGAGCCAATTCTCGCACGAATGGGGGAGCCGATTCAAGGTTTTGTCTTATGTAACCGAGGCAGCGAGACGCCTCAGCGCATATAAGCTCGATGTGAGCGTTCTAGGCGAGATCGTTAGTTAGAGTCCCTCCAAGGTATTTATAGGACGGGACGTCTTCGACTAACATATTTTCTAATTTGTACAAGAACTGAGATCCTTGTCGTTTTCGTGAAAACTGGACTATCTTGCATTTTGATTTGTTTAGTGTCATGAATAACCTGGTGAACCATGCCTGGATTGCGTCCAGGTCACTTTGAAGCAGAATATGCTCTTCAAAAGAAACAATCCTTCGATGTAGGACGCAGTCGTCAGCGAAGAGGCGGATGTTAGAGGAAATTTTCCCTGGAAGGTCATTAATGAAGATCAGAAAACGTAGGGGACCAAGAACCAACCCCTGGGGAACTCCCGAGGTAACCTCAGCGCGGGTGAATGAGGAACTATTAATTGTGGTGAATTGAGTGCGAGAGGAGAGGAAATCCCGGATCCAGGAGAGAATGAGAGGGTCAATTCCGAGGCATGAAAGTTTGGCAAGCAGGCGACAGTGGGCAAAGCGGCCGAAAGCCTTCGAAAAGTCCAAAAATAGGGCACGAGTGTGGTGGTTGGATTGCGTCGATGAGAGCAGAACTTATCCTACTAAAGACGTCATAGTGAGAGTTTCACCAATCGCGGAAGGCCGATGACAGCGACGTTTTTGGTCCCGCACGTCCTCAATAAAGTACGGCAAAGGGGAATTTTTATTTACTACGGTTCATGGGGCGAAAACAAGCATAAAGTATCACAAAAAGGTAAAAAAATAACTCAGTGAAATCCTCAAGAAATACTATCTGTAAAATAATAATATAATAATAAGATTAAGAATAGACTTGCCAATGTTAATAGAACGGCTGCTCCAATGAGTTGCGTTGCCTTGGCCATGACTGACGCCTTATGACGAGCGCACTTTTTTCCGCACTATACCCAAAGGTGCATCGTGATACCCTAAATATGGGACTATTCTTAGCTTTATTCTAATCAGTTATCAAAGAACGTATCGACGAATGAGACCATGAACGGACATTGTCAGCATGCACTCCCCGATCGCTGCAGCTATCTGTGCTTTTATCATACAAATGCTCGAAACTTAAATAAGAATTGTGTCATGCGACGTTAGTATTTTGTTAAATCTCACGCGCACTGATAGCCCTGAGGGAGATTACGAATTTGCCGAGGTCAAGTAAGCGGCTTATTTCGTAGCCGCTATAAATTCGGACGTCTGCATGGCATATATAAAGCAGGTAAAAGTTTTATCTTTCCAGTTATCTTCATGAGGAGGCACTCCACGAGCGCCTGTAAAAGCAAGCTTGAGAGCTTAGAACTGTAGATAACCTTGTGCGGGAATCAGCACGATGACAGAATAATAATGCACTGTCACGACTCACGAGTATCTTTCACAGACATCGAATACTCCCAACCTTTACAAACATTATATTAAAGTATCAACAAAGCTTCTTATGTATTAATATTGAATCAATTGAAACTCAATATACACTCAACGTCTGTTGAGTTTGATCATAAAAAAAACTCAATATCTGTTCTATTAAATTTACTAGGAATGCAATTGAGCTTGTTTATAAAGAACTCAATATCTATTCTTTTGAATTCACTCATTAGGAATGCAAATGAGTTTGGTCATTAAGAGCTTAACATCCATTCTTTTGAATTTACTCAGTAGGTTTGCAAACTACTTATATCACTAGGATCTCAATATGACTTTTTTAATTTACTCATTAGATATATAAATGAGATTTATGATTAAGAGCTCAATATTCATTATTTGAGCTCACTCACTAGGCACACACTTGAGTTCTCTTACTTAAAACAAACATGAGCAGCAGGCACGTAGCCAGGATTTTGTTTCGGGGGGGGGGGGGGGGGGGGGCCCGCCCATGACAAAATGCTGTATGAGGGGGAGGGGGGAGAGGATGTCCCAGCAAAATGGAAGATTTCGGGCGGGGGGGGGGGGGGGGGCGCGGGCCCCATGGGCCCCCCCCCCCCCCCCTGGATACGTGCCTGATGAGCAGTAGACATCAGCTGATTTGCACCCTTTGTAATTGAGGAATCACAGCAAGGGCATAGCTGAAAAAAACCGCGAGTGCACTTATGTCACTCACCATAAAACTTTTTTCCCAGATTCATATGTGCAAAATATTGTATTACGCCATTTTAATGGCAGTATGCCATTAAAATTACCCACATTTACGAGCGGTTAAAACGAGCAAAACAGTAAAAGTACGCGCACAAGCTGTTTCTTCTTTCTATTTGTGCTGAAATTATCTGGCAGTTAAAGGTTCCTGGCTTTCCTCCTATTTTAAAAGTTTTCGAGCATGCAGATAAGAGTTTTAAAAGCTACAACAAACATACATTTGCACCCATACATAGCAGCAGAGTGAATAAAACGAATGTAATTTATATTCCAAACCGCACTCATTACTTGGCTTTAGTTTATTTTGATTGTCTACATGCACTTGCAGGTTGTACTGATCCAGTGTTAGTGCGTGGTTCTTGTCGTTTTTATAGATTTTCGAGATGCTGTACACTGTTTTAACATGCTTTGTTGCCGGTTAAGACAAAATGAAAAAGCACACAGTCATTCACACTGGTACAATTTGTCTAAGAGCGAATCAGCGTCTTGGCGGCGAGTGCCAGCGCATTAAAATCTTTTTAAACACACCAACTCATCTAGTATTGGCAACCAATCAGAGAATTCAGAGAGTGCACGGTATACCTTGCGAATATATGCCACACTTTCAATTAAATTGTCTCTAACTGTTTTGGTATTCACATCAGCATTATTAACACTCATTCTTGTCCTCCACACACTGTGGAGGGCGATGAGCATGAACATATCGTAGGAGACTCCCCCCTCATTTTCCATGGTGCAAAAAGCGAATGCCTAGCATAGTTAAAGGTAAATCTATTTTGAGCGTGCGCTGAAGAATGTCCCAATGGAACACGGCTTCCCTACAATCAAGAAATACGTGCTCTATCGTTTTGATTGGCATTTTCTTCACCATTTTAAACACATCTAGCCCTGGACGTTCACAGTACAATTACTTATGGAGAGTTATCGGCAACAGTACATCTATTAAATCTTTATATACAATCGTTTTCGGATAACTGAACTGAGATACTTTAAGGAAAAAAGCACTTTGAGCATTCTGAAAGAAAGCACAACTTCACGCAAATAACCTTGTACACTGGAACGTATTTGATTACGAGATGACACCACAAACTCAGGGAGTGCATACTGCAGTCGCACCTGCATAACAAATACGCAAAAATAAATCTTTCTCTTCACGTAAAAACACAAACCTAGACACAATTTGTCGTAGAAATAAATGGGACAATCCTAGATTGCCATTACCAACAGATCGGAACAAGATGGTACGAGGCAGGGGCTCCGGAAGTCTATCTGATGTGTGGGGACGACGTCTGGGGGCTCATGTCGCATCCCGTAGTTCACCTCTCTCTCTCTCTCTCTCTCTCTCTCTTTCTCGCTCTCTTTCTTTCTTTATATATACACATATATATGTGCGCGTGCGTGCGTGCGTGCGCGATCACGCCCGCAGGTGTGTGTGTGTGTGTGTGTGTGTGCGTGTGTGTGTGTGTGTGTGTGTGTGTGTGTGTGTGTGTGTGTGTGTGTGTGTGTGTGTGTGTGTGTGTGTGTGTGTGTGTGTGTGTGTGTGTGTGTGTGTGTGTGTGTGTGTTATTTGTCTTTCGCGTCAGATTAGCCTATGGTGACTCGGTGACTCGTCAAAATGGAGTGCAGCTTCAACATGCAACAGCCTCACGGGTGGTGGCCCTGATGGGAGGAGAGAAGAGGGGGGGGGGGGGGAAGGGGGTCGGTCGGAACAGCTTTGAGTGTGGAAGCATGCCACCACTGGCTTAGTAACTGTGGGGGCGAGTGCCTCCACTGCACCCCCCCCCCTCCCCGGTTCCAGAGCCCCTGGTACGAGGAGAACGCTCCCAGCCCGAATATCAGATGAAAACAACGAAAACTCTGTGTTGTCTCTGCACGTTGAGGCGCGGCATACACAGCACTTGCAAAATCTACCAAATGTTTGCAGTTAAAAATAAATTACAAACGGTAGAGCGTGCAAACATGGAGAATTTCCTACCCCTCCAGCTCTCCACTTTGGTCTTAGCTTTCTCCGTCTCTTCACCCCATAGTTGCTTACTGTCCCGGTAGTGCTCGAGTGGCACCCCGAGGTACCTCACAAGCAAATCTGTGTAATGAGCATTTAAAAAATTATCGGGTGCGGTGGCCCAAGTACCGTGCCAGAGACCTACGCTTTGGCCCCGTTGATAGCACTACCCGTTTTCTTACAGAAAGAGGAAGCACTTCACGAATGCTGTCTTGTTAAAAAAAAATGAAATTTTTAAGAAAACTAATAACTAGGGGTGTGCGAATATTCGAAATTTCGAATACGAATCGAATATTTTCCTTATTCGAATCGCATTCGATTCGAAAATGGCATATTCGGGAGTTCCCGAATATTCGGCCAAAGCAGAATATTCGTTAAAAACAGCGAATATTCGCACAAACTGCGAATATTCGAGCGAGTAACGAGTAATCTGCCTGCCACGCATTATCTTATGAATATGTTTATTCACTGAGAAAGGCGTACGATGCGTGCGTTATCGGTATACTCCGTTCCTATCTGTCGGATGGCAGCAAGACAGGATCAGTTTCGGTTTCTTTTTAACCAAGCCCATGTTGTGATATGTGATGTAACTACGCGTTCTATAAATCGATACAATAAAATGAACCTTGAGAGTGAAATATAAATATAAAATAAATCTCGAGAGTGTTATCTGATATAAATGTTTTTGATATATGTTTCGACAGAAGTGTGCCGGTAATCGCTCGTTTCTGAAATATTTACGACTGCAACTTCCGGTCCTCAAGATGCCTGCAGCAGACGACGAATGCCGGAAGTATGCCGTCTGCCGCACGCCGGCCGGCCAAACCGGGGCAGTCGTTTGAATCGTGTGAATAAAGACGATATTCTGACATCGCATTTGTTTGATATATAATGAGTTTCAGACACATATAAGAATTCATAGTGGGGTGCGATGCAAAATATGGTTTATCGAAAGTCCGGGCGTCGATCGAGATGATCGTCTGCTAAAAGATCGCATTGCACCCGTGAGAAAAGCACTTCAGGCGATCGGTAGAGATCCCAAATTTTGTTTGCGGACTCGCGCTATGCGAGGGTGGAATCGTATACCTGGTTGTAACCATCGCGTGGTGAAAGACCCTTGCAGTTTCTTCAGATTTCCGCAAGACCCCAAAGCGCGAAAGAACTGGATAAAAAACATAAGGTGAGTTCATTACAGATTGTACTCGCATCGCGGGTTCGATGGAGATCTTCCCCAAAAGAGCACATCCACGGAATGTGATGTATACCAAGGGGGAAAAAAAAGCAAAATACTGCGAAATACCTAACAACCACAATAATAATAATAACAAACGACTTACCTCGACGGCGTACGATTTGTTTCTCATGCTGGCCTGCACTACGCCGGTAATGCACTTCAGGTCGTCGTCGTAACTGATCTGCATGACGTGGTTTGATTTTACTGCATTTTCACCCCTCGTAACTAAGCTAGGTTCTTCACAGAAAAAAAAAAAACGCACATTGCGGAGGCCTCTACGGCCATGGCGATGCACTTGCTTTTGTCGCTCGTTTACCAACACAATTCATTGAAGACGCCCGCTGCAACAGAGGCCAGCAAATCTATCGTGTCGTCTGCTACCAAAGCAAAGCGCAGTGTAAGTCTTCAGAAATGGCTTTCATCGTTGCGATATGACACTGAGACGACAAGAACATCTTCATAATTCGATACAATAAAAAAAAAAATAAAAAGCTAGGTGCGAGCAGAGCATTGCATCGCCATTGACAACTCCTTCCACTCCCGCGCAGTCAAAACTAGAGATGTCGCGACCTGCCTGCCGATCGAGCACCGGCGGAGGCGGTTGATCTGACATACCACGTTCGGCTTTGGCTAGCAGACGGCGTTCGTAAAATGGCGTCAGCTGTTGCTGGCTTCACGCGGCGGTACCGTGCGTGCTTTCATTCATTCGGCGTTCGTTATGGTGACGGCGAGGAACGCAGACGAACTTTATGTTGCGGAAGAACGCTGCGGCACAGCGATACCAGGTGCGTTCTAATGCCCTTCCCGCGTGCTTTTCAATGGGCGGAAGGCGAACAAAAAGAGTTCGAAATAAGGACTTAACGCAGAAGGCTGCATTTCTCCAGCGCCTCATAATTTGACGAGCCTTACACGAAAAGCATGTTTTTTTGGCCATCCCGCGTCCTGTTTTGTTTACCCGTAACATGGGTTAAAGTATCAAACTGCCCACTGGTTCATATTAATAACTAATTAAAACGTTTAAAGCGCATATTTTCGCTTTTATATGGTGCAAACAATGGTAACCATTTTATGAAATATAAAATGAAGTACTTTCTAAGTCATTTGTTTCCCAAAATTCCAAATATTCGTGTAGCAGCCGGGCAACACTGTCCCTACGTCGAACTTCTACGAACTTTAGTAAAAATTCGCAAGTTTCCTGAGTGGAAGGGTCTTTCTACGGGCGGAAATGTCGTCACGGCGCGTAGGGAGCGCTTACTTTCTGAACACGTTGAGAAGTTAATTTTCCTACACGACAATTTGTAATGAGTGCATTACTAGAAGTATCTTTAGCCTGCTGCAGCCCAGTAAAATGCAGTTGTATTGATTTATTTTAAAAAGGCAATAAAACCTGCTGTTACCTCTTGTTTTGCATTTTTTTTATTACTAGACACATATTCGATATTCGATTCGATATTCGAAGCCCGTTTTTTGTCTTATTCGTATTCGATTCGTATTCGAAAATTTCAATATTCGCACACCCCTACTAATAACTCTTTCATCTTTAAGAAGCTCAGTCAGTCCCTCAAAAGCTTTTTCTACGATCACGCTTGCTAGTCAGGGCATAAACACACATAACGCGCCAGTCTACACCTGAAAAAGAAAAATCGCAGAATACAAGACGGCCAGACGCATACGAAACCATAGCCATCTCCAGGGGCGGAGTTAGAGGGAGGGTCCGGATGTCCTGACACCCCTCTTGATTTCTGCATGTGTAAGCATTTAGGGCATGGAAACGGGGGGGGGGGGGGGGGGTTCCTCAACATATGGTACGCTGACCAACACCTGACCCCCCCCCCCCCCCCCCCGCCCTCTGGAAATTCCTGCATCCGCCTCTGGCCATCTCAACGACGCCTAGAGACCGGCGGAAAAACAGACAGCAACCCCCGGAAGTTCCAACAGCGTGAGAAAGACAAGCATTGGAAAGAGTTCGAGTCGGTTGCACCATGCGGTCCGTCTGCTCTAGGCTTTCGATCTTTCTTTCCTGCACGGCCACGATGTCGATCTCGTTCTCGACTAATAGTCGACTAAGTTGATAGTGCCGGCGCCTTGCAGCAAGCTTACGAACGATGATCGTGGCGAGACGTAAAGGGGCTTCTAACATCGCCGCCTGTCAGAAAGAGAGGGACCTCAGGGTGCTTACCTCGAGTCAAGCGCCCTTCCGTTCCGACTCAGCGGGGTGTTGGCTTCTGCACTTTGCTTGCACAGACTCCGAGGCCCCCGTTGAACTCTGGCGCAGGCACTGACGGGGGTGGCTTGGCTGCCGCCTTGTCGTCCACAGTTGCATTCGCATTGAGTGTGGAACGTCACATCCAGATGAGGCCCGCCTTTGACGGGCGGCTCTTCCTGCTCCGATTCCGTGGGGCCTGCGACGTTTTCCTCCCGCGTCCTTTTCGCCGTAGAGCTTCCCTGTTTTCTCTGCATCGCCCATGTGGACGTCAACTGCCGGCTGCCTGTTCACTGCATCGGAGACGACGCCCTCCCCACCGGACGGTGAAGGCGCCTCTGCCGCCACCATTTCCTGCTGCCCAGCGTGCACCGTCTTGTCAGCGTTTGGCGACGCATCGTTCGTGCTCGTCCCCGCCTCGCCCTCGGCCGCTGAGAGAGCGTTCGCTGCGGGCTTCTTTTGACAGTAGAGCTCGTGGCAGCCTCCTCGGCGTCGACTTCGTCCATAAGGAGCTCGGATTTCTCCAGGCCCCCCTCACAGGCGCAGCAGCCGCCGCGTACTTCGGACGCAGTGAGCGTCCTCGTGGCCGAAACGATGGCAGACGTTGCAGCGTGGGACAAGACACTCTTTGCGGATGTGCCGCGCCTATTGGCACCGGAGACAAAGCGGAGCTCTTCCAGTCACGACGACGAGGGCTAGCTCTCCGCCCACCCGCAACTGGTGCGGGACGTCGTCGCAGGTGACGCCTGCCTTGAGCCGAAGTACCTGCCGTGCGCGTCATTGTGCCGACGCTCTGGCAGCCGTCGACACGCCACTTCTTTGGTCACTTCGATGATCTTGCAGTACGGCGTCAGTGTCTCTCTCTCATCACCGTCTGCGACGTTCAAGGGCAGCCAATAAAGCTTGAAGCGAACGTCCTGGTGGCCGGGTTCGATAAAAATGCATCGGCGGTCCTTGACCGTCAGCTCCGGCAAGGCCAGCATTTTCTTTTTACTTTCGTCATTCTTGAACGTTATTGCCCGCATGTGATACATCTGGTAAGCCCCGAGGGCGGAGACCTCGGGAAGCATAGCCAGACGAATCAACGCGTTGCGAAAGTCCTCGACGCGGTACGTCCGCCCCTTCCTGTCCGCATGAAGAAAAACGGTGTTTAAAAACACTGACCCCGCTGGCAAACGAGGCAGGATGACGTTGTAGAGCTGGGTGTTATCTTCAGCCACGTTACCACGGTTGGCGAGGGCCGCTTAAACCGCACCACGGGAGCTCATGGTGCAAAGTCAAGATGAAGTAGTACGCCGACGCGAGCGGACGGGGCACTGCCACGTCCGCTCGCGTCGGCGTACTACTTCACCTTGACTTTCTTGCGTCTTTATATATAAAGGTTGTATAATTCTTTATACAATCTTTTTCCTGTAACTGAACTGGGATACTCTAAGGAAAAGAGCACCTTGAGTATTCTAAAACAAAGCGCAACTTCACGCAATGAACTTGTACACTGGAACGTATTTGATCACTATAGTCAGTGACAGGTTAAGAAAAGATTTCGAGGAAAAGGAGGGCTGGGGTGTAGGAAGCAGGCGGAACGCTGGAGAGAGGAAGGAGTTTTCTCCTATCTTGCATTCCGTTTGCTTCCCCCTCCCCGGCCCTCCTTTCCCTCCAAAACTTTTCTTAACCTGAACTGCCTATAGATTACACCAGAAACTCAGAGAGTGCATACTGCAGTCACACCTTTATAACAGTACGCAAAAATAAATCTACATGGTCGCGTAAAAACACAAACCTAAAGGCACAGTTTGTCGTATAAATAAATGGGTCAATCTTAGAGCACCATCACCAACAGAACGGAACAAATTGGTTCAAGCAGAACGCTTCCAGCTAGGATTACAGATGAAAACAGCAAAAAACTCTGTGCAGTCTCTGCACATTGAGGCTCGTCATACACAGCACTTGCAAAATGTACCAAATTTTCGCAGTTAAAAATAAATTACAAACGGTAGCGTGCGCAAACATAGACAAGTCCCTACCATTCCAGCTCTCCATTTTGGCCATCACCCTCTCCGTCTCTTTACTCCATAGTAGCTTGCTGTCGCGATAGTGCTCGAGTGGCACCCCGAGGTACCTCGCAGGCAAGGCTGTTCACTGAACATTCAGAAACTATCGGGTGCGGCGGACCAGTTACCGTGCCAGAGACCTACGCATTTACCCCAGTTCTACCCGTCTTCTTACAAGGAGGAAGCACTGCTGCTTACTTCATGAAATCTGTCTTGGTCGACACGAAAAACAGCAACGTCGTCTGCATAATAAATGACTTTTACTTCGCAAGAGTGTAACCTAAAACCACGTACACTGTCATTGTTAATTAATTTTAAACAAAAGGGTTTCAAGTAGATCGCAAACAGCATTAGAGACAGGGGACAGCCTTGCCTTACAGAAGATCGGACATATACACTTTCACTGACGTTCTCATTTACAATGATTGACATCGAACATTTTGCGTGCACAATTTTTAACCGTCTAAAATTATAGACCCTGCATTATCGTGCTCCGAATAACGAAGAACCTCAAGCGACACAATGAAATGCCTTCTGCAGGTCTAGCTTTAACATAGCAACTCGTCCGGCGAAGGCATCGCAACATTCTAAAATGCTCCTTACTGAATGTATGTTGGTAAACATAGAACGGCCTTTAATACCGCATGTCTGATGCGGTCCCACAAGGTCTTTTATAACACTTCGCAAACGTCTAGCCAGTACTTTTGTGTAAATTTTGTAGTCGACATTGGTCAGACTTATTGGCCTGCTAGAGGAAACAAACACTAGCTTTACAGGGTTGTCAACTTTTGGAATGAGGACAATATGGCTCTTCAAAGAGGATGGCGGTAACTTGCTTGTGCAATTCGCTTCCGATAGCACCTCATACACAGTAAACTTCAAAACACCTATATAGGTGTAATCGTCCATTTATCCAATATCTGTAACTCACACCTTTTGATTGGTGTTGTTACTCCTTTTGATAGGTGTTGTTACAACTCATGAAGCAATGTTGTCTCTCTTCTTTACAGGACCCTACATTACTCTGTTGTGTCAGCTTTTTATAAAGCAAATACACACCACCTTGGAGTGCACTTGAGATACACATGACACTTAATGTTTGCCATTGTTAGAGAGCGCTCTAACATGCAAAGAGTCGTGTGCCATTGAATTGCTCTACAAAACTGTTTGTGTTTGCTTTCTAAAAAAAAAAACAATACTTGGACGCAACAAAAAAATGGATGGTCCTATAAAGAAAAGTAACAACATTCAAAGCATCATACATATTCTTTCACATTCCTTGGAAACAGGGGAAGAAAAAAAAAACGTTTCGTCGAGGTGTTTGTTTTGTCAGCCAAGGATACCCAGATATTTGGGCAGAACGCAAGGTTATTTGATCGGGTAAATTTTAAACAGTACATGTGTAGCACTGCAAAGAAAAGTTAAAGGGACCATTGAATGAATTTTCGGCTGGGGTAAACTGGGATATTAATAATCGCATATCGTTCAGTGAGCCAAAATAAAACTAGTCCACAAGCGTAGAAAACCTAAAGCCGGCTTTGCATCCGCGGTGCCCAAGGACGTCAGCCGAACCCAGCTCGCCCATCGGACACGAGCACTACGTAACTCGGATGTACGCGCTCGTCAACAATCGATCCATCGATGAATGTTTGAACTCGCGATCGTGGCCAATTAGTTCCCTGACAGCATTTATCATCACTTGAGAATAACAGGTTCCATGGTGTGCTTCAAAAGCACGGTGGAAGCTTGGAGTCATCGCCTTCTTAAAATAACATAATAAAAGTTGACAGTCTTACATTGTTCTTCTTTCTATCTATGAAAGCTGAATTATTCAGATTAAAGACATCATAATGGGCGTTTGGGCAGCCTTTGAATGCCGACCGAAACAACGCTTTTGGTTGCCCATGTCAAACAAATCCTCCTGTTCCTTCTTCTAGAGACGTTCCCCTCTGTGTCACTTTCTACATTTTATCCAACCACGGTCTGGGCTATGGCGCAAAATTATAAACTATCACCAGTTCGCCTACACACTCCCTATGTTTTTATTACATCATATCTGTTCAATAAAGATGTTTCCACCTTCTTTACGCTATGCCGTGTGAGCAATACACACCCGAGTTATCTGTTACTGCCGATTCTAGGTGTTCTGCGATACCATCCCGACGTTATCCGCATGTTTTGCACATATTTCTGTTCTGCAGTAGTTTAGAGGTATCTGGGTCGTCTGTCAGCACTTGTTACTTCCAGTAGTCGTGTCCCTAAGTTTCGGGTCCATAGCCACTTCAGAAAAAAAGTTGCTGAAAAACCCAGAACTTTGTGACTTGCTTACTGAAAGTCGCATGTGCCATCAGACGACCTAGATGCCGCTATTCCAAAGCAGAACTGTCTGCAAAACATCAAGATTATGTCGGCAGGTAGGAAACGCCCCTGGAATCAGTGGCAACAGGGTCCTTTTTTAAATTTTGCTACGAGTAAGAAAAGGTGACTCTAACCTATGGCTCTTTCTACCTTACCAAAGATAAAGCCATCCATGATGGATAAATTAAAAATAATTATATAAAACAATATTTATCAGAAATAAGCAAAATGACCTAAAACAATCCCTAAAAAAACCCGCCACCTGCAAAAAAAAAAAAAACGATTATCGCTTAGACTATTCTCAACCCAGCTAAATTTAGAGGAAAAACCGCTAACCTGGCAACGTGCGCTCGTGATATACAATATTTGCACTAGTTCATGAACATAACAGCAGGAGACTGCTACTTCGTTATTCTAAGTCTGAAAAACAACCTTTGAAAGGCAGATGCTGTATTGAGGCACCCTTTAGCATACTTGATATTGAACATCCAGAATGATGCCATGAGAGCTGCTAGGCCTTCGGTGATTTTAATCGCTCTAAAGAGTCTTGTTGACTCTGCATGGAAAAACAGGTGTTCTGAAAGTCCTAGTCCGTCTCCATGGTACACAACACGAGGCAGGCCGCATGGAGTGCGTCTTCACTCTGTAGTAGAAGCAGGAAGCAGTCATAAATAACAAGAACACGGTACTGGATCGTCAGAAATGCAATGCAGTCTTGACATTGGCATAACTACAATTAAAACTCTCAAATATGGCATTCAGAAAATCAAACATAATTCATAAGCTAATGCCTCAATAGATTTTACCCCAAAAGGCATGAGTGATTTTTAATATCAACTGCGATAAGTTGTCCCCCTTTTCTCACTGAGTAACATGAAAAAAAAAAATGTTTCGCACTTATATATAGGCGATCTAGTTTTTTTATTGTGTAGCACCATTTAGAATTAGAACTTTAGCACAAATGAACCGCAAACAAACATGTACCGGGTGTCTCTGAGAAAACTTTTGCTTTTACAGCGAAGCTGTATACTTCTACCAGCCAAGGAAATTTTCGTGTCCTTGGCGTTGTAAGCAAGAAACTCCCGGCGAACAATTGACGGCAAAACAGCATATCTCCTTTGAAATCAGGCATACAACATACAGCTCAGTATCCGTCTCAATAAAGAAAACCACAAAACAAGCATCAAAACCACATGATGGATGATAAGGCGCGTGTGAACAATATTTATTTATTTATTTATTTATTTATTGAATATGAACACCTTCCCACGCGTTCCGGTAAAGATTAGGTTTGCAGCTGCTTTGAAAGGGGTTGACGTCATTCAAAGCCCTCGTGTGAAGTGCAAACCACATAATGGATGATAACGGCGCCTGCGAACAATGCGAAGTACGTTCCTTCTCCCCGCGTGTGTTTTCGTGTCGGCGTTCTCACGGACTGTTGCTGAGATGGTCGACGTCGATAGTGGAAATCGCAAGCAGAATTGGACCAGTGAGTCAGGCATAACAAGTCGGTGATGGGCACTGGCAATGATCAATATTTCCTTGTATCTACTGTTTACACCGAGCCTACTTACTCCAACCCACGTTCAATCTTAAAATTTGTTTGGCACCTGCACTTACCTCTTATCGCAATTACCGGTTGAACGTTTGGTCTACGGACCGCTGTTGTTTGAACGAGCAGACGACAAACAGAAACGTTTGAAATAGCAGACGACAGTTCGAACGATAAGGCGGCCGTTTGAGCTTGAAGACGTACTGAACCCGCGGGTGGTCCGGACAACTTGTAGGTTTTCCCGCGCTCATGTTGGAACAAAACAAATAAATCTGACGACCACAAGTATCCGTGAATTCAACCCAAAGTGTTTCCCGCACAAGCAATCGTAGTTAGACGGCGTCTAATTCGCCCTTTTCACGGCTACTATCCACGTTCTCGGACGAACGGAGGAGGCAAAAAACAAATGAAAACTGATCTTCGAACCTTTCCCGACTCTTTTGGTATAGCCCCAGTCGCGGCGTTTTGACGAGAAGGCAGGTTTTTGTCTGGTTTCTTCCAAAAGAACACAGGAATGCATGTCTCGCACGGTGACTTCCGCCCAATGCCCCAGATTGGAAGTGCGCCCGACGCACCACTACCGCGGCGTGACGTTACAAAGTTGAGTTCGTGTGTATGCTGGAAGCTTTATATGCTGGGAGAATTCACTTCTTTATTGTAAATACCAAAATAATAAACGGGATGCTGGTGATGATCTTTTTAAGCTTGGTATAGTATAGGATTTGTTTGAAAGCAAATGGGTGCCGGACATCCCCTGATTTTTTTTTTAAAAAAGATACCACAATCGTGATAGAGAACTAGTAAGTTTATCTCATGGGAGAAAACCAGGACAACAATAGCACCACTGATTGTTCTCCAAGGAACTGGGACATAGAATTTTGCTGAAACTGTCAGATAATGTCTAAAAAATGATGTAAAATTAAAACGTCAGTGTGCTAAAAATGAGCACCTCCACCAAAGTTTGCCCATGACAAAAAATAATAAGATAAGAACACTCCAGTTAGCAGCGTTGAAGCCTGGGATAAAGGCCTGCGAGAGGAAGAATTTGTAGCCGTCCGCGAGGAATGCAAATACACAGGGGGAAAAATGCGAAATGAAAAGTTACTAGCGAGACAGAGACGGTGAGGCCGAACGAAAGCCCATTCAGCTATGAGAAGCGGCGACGCCGTCGGGAGCGTCGGGAGAGTCCTGACTTTAAGTTGCGCCGGGCTTCTGCTTAATGGCCACACCGCAACTTCTCGTCGCTAATAACGCGCGTGAGCAGACACTCACAGGTGCTTATATACACCTTTTCCACAAGGGCGTAGCCATTTAAAACGTCGTCACTTCTAGTACGCGGTAAAACATCGTTTTGATCTCTACGCCGTTGGAAGGTGTTTACGAAAAATGCGTGCGTGTCACACATTCTTGTTTGGTCTCACCTATATTTTCTCGCATATTCCAGGTTGAGATGTTTTACCAATTTTGTGTCCCGCATACCAGGTACGGAACCCACGGGACTGGGAACAACAGGAAACAGGAAACGTCTATACACCGTTTCAATGTTTATAGAATCAAAACCAGCATACGATCTTTTCACCCAAGCACGCGCTTGTAAGCAGTGTTGTGCCCGTTACCGAAAATGAGTAAAGAAATAGCGTTAGTCGTTTGCTTGGAAAAACGCTAACGCGTTACGAAGCTCCTTTACCATTTTGCAAATGTAACGAAATACTGGTGTCGTTACTTGCCATGACTAACTTACGTTACTTTTACGTTAATTTGTCGTTACTTTGTGTGTCACTGTTAGTATATGACATTTGTTTATAATAAACCACCCCCATAAACTTCGGCAACAACACACTTGTTCAGAGTGATTATTTATTTATTCACTTGTACTCTGCAGCGCCGGAGCATTACAGCAGAAGAGTGTGGTACGGATCACATTTATACGTTGAAAACTCACACAAACAGCACAAGCAGGCAGAAATTGTAAAAGATGGTAACGTCTTTTTGGTGACGGTCGCCATTCAATGCTGCGATAACCTTTCTACTTGTTAGCTGCGCCAGCTTGTTTGTCTGGCCTCGGCAGGATGTGTAATGTATATCCTCGAACACGTGACACTTCAAGAGCGCGATTGGTACAAGTGTAATGTATATCCTCAACACGTGTAGCTAGGCCCGCTTGTTTCTCTGGCCTCGGCAGGATGTGTAATGTACATCCTCGGACACGTGACGCTTCGCGAGCATGACTCGGAGAATTGAACCTTGCCCATAGCACCTGCCTGGAAAGAAAAAAACTGCTCTGAAAAGAACGGCTGGGTGCACGCCACGTAACGGACAAAAGATAGACTTCGTGTAATCAAAGTTAATCTGGTAAAATAAACGTTATTTTATTCCTTCACGAACGAACATCGCATTTCCAATTAACGACACGCCAGCACCCGGCCACCGCTGACACACTTGTTGTGGTTCAAAGCATGGGAACGTCAACGCTTCCAAACTTAGAGTTTATCCTTTCTGTTGTTGACAGAACGAGAATTTATTTGTTTTGAAGAGAAGGATGTGACTAGCTGGAGTAGATAGGGACTCTGATGCAAAATCCTTAGAGCGGCAGCAGACAGTTGTCTTCTGAACGGATGTCTCTTTCCAGCGAGACGGCTGCTCAGGGTACGGCGACGGTGATCTTAGCAGCTTCTATTGGGGAGGACGTCGAACGATGGCGCTGGCTAGCGGCCGCAGTCGGAGCTATTTTGTGTGGATAACAATCCCGAAGCTAGTATTCGCGCAGCCATGGAGGCCGAGGACGCGAGGCTCGTGAATGGTATGTGGACATTATTTCTCTGCTCGAAAAGCATCTGCGTATAGTCCCTGCTTGTCTCACCTTGTGTTAAATGTCCCCGAATTCTCGTTGGGAGCAAAAAATAACCCATGTGCCACTCGCGATCGGCCGCGTCGCTCCGGCTGCGCGCGCCGGGTCGTACGTGACTGAAGCGATGTGGTGATGTTTGTGCGCTTCCTAAGTCGGAGCAGCCGTGTTCACTATCACACGCATTGCTTTTCAGTGTCCCTGTCAGTGGCAACAATCATGACCCACATCAGCGAGAGCTAGAGGTGCCTTCTTGACGGCGAGGACGTACTTCACTGTGATCACGAAATCGAGTGCAGCGTTGCCCCGGAGCCGACGGCTGACAGCGTCTGCATCGTCGAATACGTGCTGTAATCCTCCGCGCTGCACAGCGATCCGCACACGGTACATCTGTCTCTCAGCAAAAGAGAGATTGTCTCTCTTTACTGCACATGCCCTGCAGGGTAAGAATGAAAGTTCCCACTGCATGTTAACTCTTGTAAGCAAAAAACGACTTTTGAGTTATCCTCATTTCTCGGAGCTTTTGCCTCCTTTTGTATGCGGGAGGGGTCAGCTGATAAACTACAAGTTTTATTAGACGACATCAGTCTCTTCATAGTTATCTATTTATCTGCAAGGTAGTTCTGTCATGAAATGTTGCACTGCCTATCCATTCCGTAGTAAACATGAAGTGATTTAAGTAAGGAAATCTACCAGGTGTTGTAGAGGTGCCGTAGAATGCAAGAAATATAAGATGTTTGTTTTTGTCGCCCCCAGAAAGTCAAGCGAATGCAAGCACTGCATTGATGTCCTACTAAAAACTAACATGATGCAAGAGCTTCCACAGTTGTCAAAGACAGACTTGCCGCAGACTTGGGGCCAGTATGCGAAAGATGTTGTCGAGACTAAGTATGCACCGAGGTCTCCAATGGAGACCCCCTTCTGTCCCAACGTGAGTCCTGCGCACAGCAAATATGCACATATTTTTGTCTTTGAAGTTCCATTATCTTGGAAGGCCAGTGAAGATGTATAACATCTGTACTTTTCATGTAGGTAGATAGGTACTTGTTTAAAAACGATGGTAGCCTTCAATATAGTGTGTGCATGCTGTTATAAAACGTACATTGCTAGTCGGATTGACGGCGCATGATTGCCGTGCATCGTCTAGTTACATTTAGCCTGGGGTCAGAATGAGACCTGCCAGCTGGCGGTAGCCCAGACTGGCACTTGGAAAGTACGTCTCAAACTGGGACTTGGCTGCCATGTTGAGGACTATGCAAAAAGCTAGCCGCTGAAGTTCTCGGAAAATCGTGAGTTGCAAGAAACAAGTCACACACAACAAAACGGACCTTCTTTCCTACCAAAGGCAGAGAAATTGCCCTGCAGATTGCTTACCGATGTTTCATTGTCCGCCTTTATTGAAAAGCTGTCTCGGACAACATCAGGGCTAGGCAAAGGCAACAATGCCAGTCAGATTCCGCATACTGAGCCACGCAACTACCCAGACTGTTATTCCAGCCAGGTCGATTTCGTCCAAGCCGCATTCAAGTTGAAGGTAGAATGTGGGGTGCGGTTACTGGGAGACGCCCCTAGGTACCCTAACCAAACACAGACCTCTTTGGACCCCACCAACTTTCTCCGGAAATGTTGTTGAGGAACTTCCGTCGTCTTGGCAGCCGGCGGCGCCCAGTTCTAGTATGCGCCTCTCTCCAAGAGCCTAGTCCTGGCTGCTTGTCTTTCAGTGTTCCATACAGACAAATCACAGATAGCCAGGTTCATTAGGGTCCCAGTGGATAGTCCGTTTTTAATATTTTCGTACCAATTCTTTTTGGACTGGTTTCAATTTTGTTCTGAGTCACAACCGCAATGAACGCAGCGACACATAGCAAAAATAATTTCCTAAAATCCGGATTGCTTGGAAAAAGCTTTTTCGGAGTTATCAAATTTACAAAACCAAGCAAACAGGCTCCCTTCCTGACGAAAGTTGTCTGCTTGGCGTGGCCAATTGGCAGTATAAAAGTGGCTGGCCAATCGGCTGACTACATGTGTGCCCGTCAACTGTGGCCGCAGGTGGCTGTCGTCTGCTAGCCACTGCACCGTGCGCCTTATAGTGTATTACGCCGCTGAGTGGCAGTCATGCCAATAAAGCGTTGCGATTGTTTTTTTTTTCCACACTTTTCAGAAAATTATGTATATTTTTCCAACCTTCATAGCTAATGTTATGAAAAAAATAAAGGTGGTAAAATCCAACATTTATTTTTTGTTGTTTAAAAAAAAATATTTTTACACCTGACCCATCGCAATCTCTGATGCCATCAGCCATACGAGTTTAACATTAACCTGGAAGGAGCGTGTTTCCGGCTTGACGAATTAAAACATGATGTGCTAATATTTGGGGGATTACTCCTTGTTCTCTGGATCTCAAAAATCACGAAGGTGAACAACACAAATTTAATTAAATGTGGCTGCAAACTACTACAGTTCAAGCAACTTGCCCTGTCTGCCGTCGAGCCTGGCGTCCTGGACATACTTATGGAAGGCCTTCCGCACATCTGTCCTGTCGCTATTCACGACAGAAAGAGAGCAAAAAGGTAAATATCAGTTATTTTGCAAGGGCTTTTCCACTAATATCTCTAGTTGGAACACGCCTAAACTCATTACAAGGTGTAGCCGTGCCTTTTTCCATGGCGAAACTAGTAAAGGTTATCCAGGTTGTGATCTTACGACTCCAAGCACTTTTCCACAATGGTGCCATGCTAGGCTAATGCCCACCAGTATACTATTATAACTCCTGTGCCATACATATCTTATGTCTCCTATTTCAGAGACAACTGGATCCGGCACTTCAGCAGTTGTGCCTCGAATCCGCAGCCTACTTGAAGCGCTTCAGGACCTGCCTGAGGAGGAGACCGAAAACCTGCTGGAGCAACTCAAGCGCATAATGACGCGAGAGGCTATTGTGTACATTGAGCGCCTGACAAGGGCACAGGCATCATCATCTGGTTGGATGCTGTACAGGAGGGGCATGGCCACTGCATCCACATGCAGCGGCTTGTTTACCTGTGCTAAGTCACTTTAGACACAACCACGGCAGCACAACCTGAAACGTCTCCTGGACAAGGTGTTGCAGTCAGCACATTTTAGTCAGCGCCATTGAAGAGGGGACAGCAGAAGGAGGGAACTGCCGAAGAGAGATACAGCTACGAGTATCAATGCTGGTGAAGGAAGGACATCGTCCTAGGATAAAGAGCAGTGGGCTCATCACATGGGAGAAAATGCCCATTTTGTGGGGTTCGCCCGATGGGACAGTGGTGTTCGAGTGTGAATGTTGCCAGGAAAAGCGGGTGCTTCTGGAAGTCAAATGCCCAGACGTCATCCACAATTCTTTCTGTCAAAAAACTGGAGAACCCTAGTATGTGTACTACACGCAGATGCAGGTTTGCCTGGGTATCACTGCAATCACAAGTTGCTTCCTGTTAAATTTTTATTCAAAGTGTGCTGTGGTACTGTTCACAATGGGAGCCTTGCAAAACGACTGCTGTGCAGCCCTTTCGGCCAAATTATGCATATTAACTATAAGGCACAATTCAAATGAACTTTTTTATTTCTCAATTTAGCACACATTTAGAACAAACATTGAATTCGTAGTTTATATATACATTTGCTTTGCATCATAGCTAAAAGGCCGTCATCAAGGCTACCCATGTACCCATCAAGACTACCCACACTGCTGTCCAGTGTATTTGTCGTGATCTAATTCTTAATAACTGGAAGCTTCACCAGCTATTTACTCATTTATTTAGCATAGGTGCTATCTAGTTGAGGTACTGTCCCATAATTTTCATCTCTTGATGACAGCGCGCTTCAGAAAGCAGCACAATGATGCACCACTTCTTCAAAGCATCCTTTTGAAAGTTTACCTAAAGTGACGGAATAGAACGACTCTCAGTGAACAAACATTTCCTATTTTCTCCTTCTTCATATCAAGTGCGTGCCATCAAAAATAGTTGGACACCAGCCGATACCTTCAACTCCAATGCAAAAGACAGCAATGTCCTGTTTGTGCTAACAATTTATTACATACAGAATAAACTCGCTGCAACAGACCTGGTCACAACACACATGAATATACCATACTGAATTGTGCAGTTTGGTTAGATTTCCTATCTGTACAATTGGTTCAACTTCGTATCCGCATAGTGCATACACCTTTTACAAGAGACCGAAATCTTGGTCAATATCAAGGCGTGGTGTTACGAGTTTAGACTGTCTCTTAATGTACCACTATCTCACAAAACAAATTCACAAGCCTCCTCGCATAAACCTGGTTTGAAGTTGCACTGATCCCATCCAACATATCAAGTGTTCTGTTATACACTTGATTGAACTAGCACCTTTTCCGCATTAGGCCTTCAGCACATTGCAAGCACTTTTCTCGAAATTTGAAACCGCATGAAAGATAATACAAGCCGCTAATATGCATATTTACATTATTTACATGTGGATTTCTTGCCAGCTGCAGAAACTTATCTTCTGCAAAGATTGGTGGTAAAAGGTTTACAATGCCTGCAAACAGGGGAAGCAGGTACTTAGAAAAATGATGTCCCAGAATCTTGAACACATTTAGTCGTTGAATGCATGTTCCACGTGGACACGTGCACGTGCAATGTCCTGGTTCCTGAGTGCGTCACGTTACAGTCATGTGTTGCTTGTTCCTCAGAAATGGAGGCCACACAAGCTTGACAAGAGCCTCGTCACAAAGCCTGTCGATAAGGAAGCCCTTGTCGACCACTACCTGCTCGTACGGTGAGCAGCTCTCCTGAACTTCAGATTCATCTGTGATAAAAAAATCTGATGTTCGTCCCCCATAAGCACTGCTCAAGAACGTTATCATGCCAGTTGGCGCGCACCTAATCAGCGCCTTTAGGGTGTAGGTTTCCTTATAATGATTGTACGTCAGTATCCTAGAAGCAAGGTCAAGTGGTCGCTGGATGGGGATCTCAGTGCAGTCCAGAACAAGTTTCGTGTGAGGAAACTTTTAATGTAGATTGTGAGGTTACCCTCCATAGACTGGTTGCAGGGAAGATACACAGCTGCACCTAGAACCTTACTGAAAACACAAAGGGACATCTTCACGTTCTCGGACGCCGTCGTTCTATGTATCCTGAAAAGTAACGCTAGAAAACGGGTGGTTACATCATGATAGAGCTTCATCAATGTCGTGACCACGGTATCACCTGAAGAAAGCAGGAAGTTCCTCGAAGAAAGCTTTGCTCGCACACTATCGAACTCTGCCACAATGTTTTTCATTAGTTGTAGAGATGCAACCCCAGTTAGTGGGGCAAGCTTATTGTCACTCTTAACATCCGCCAAGCGAACATGGGGCCCTAATTTCGCCTCCAACATGCTGTCTACTTTAACGCATGCACCCAAGGTAGGCGATTCCTTTTGGAAATTCGAAAGGGAGTCGTCAGGCCCTACAGAAAAAAAAAATGTACCAGAAATTTATATTTTTAGTATTTCCTCACAGTGTGTGTGCAGTCATGGCCCGCATGGACGTGAACATGGGATTACCGACCACTCCGTACTAGCAGTGCCACGAAGCAGTGGCCATGGTACCCTGCATCTCAATTCCGCAAGCATAGAAAGACGAACAAGCTGTCATGACCATCGCTTCATGATGCTGCAGGTAGACAGCGACGATCTTATGTTCACCTTCATATGTAATATGTATCATGACTGCACAGCGAAGCTGCACAAGATACAGCCGTGTCATATGCTGCCTGCAAGCAGCTTTCTGCGGCCCACAGTTCAACCAAAGTATTTGCCACTATCCCGGAAACTATAGCATTTCTTCTTTGGAAAGCTCAAACTGTCCCATGCTGCACGTCCTCCTTTACTCCACCTGATCCCTCCTCTCGTCCCCGATCCACTAACTGCTCGGAGTACACTGACAGCCCACACATGCTCAGGAATTTCCCAAGCACCCTCGCATCTCACCTCCACCTTGAAGCCTTTAGTCATAATTATCAGCCGTGTTCACTTCAGGAGAGGCTGGCTCTTCCTGACGCCGCTTATGCGGTACCATGTGTTAGGATTAGAAAAAAAAAACTGATTTAATCAGAAAGCGTTACAAATCGTTCGGTATCGTCCGTTCTCGTGCATCCCAAAATCCCGCTCGTCCTTCTTCATTTTCTTTTTCTTCCTCGCACTGCTAACAAGACCCACTGCAAAGTTTGAATTGTCCTCAATTCAAGTCTGTACGTCACTTCAATTTGTGATACAGTCTCGGAGGCATGCTGGAGGCCTTCGTTGCTTTGGCATATGTGCTGATGTTGCATTCTGACCTATTGCGTCCAATTCATCTCCGTTGTGCGCTGAACCAGCTGATTCTTCAACACCTTCGGGAGATCCCTCTGGGAAGTTGAGCGTGTTTTGCAGCGCTTCTATTTCCACCTGGTTTGCTAGCGCCTGTCCTATTGTAGTGTCTGATAGCTCGACTTGCTCGATATCTCTTGCGACAAATATTCGTAGCTGTTGTAAATTAGCTAGTCTTGAGTTGAATCTGCCCCTATGAGGACGGCTCTTTTCAGCAACACAGTATTGCTGACTTTGAATTCTGCGATTTCGTACGATCCTTCAAATAAAGAGTCCAGGGTTCCACGCAGAGATGCTTTGATGCAGTATACGAAGTCACCGACGTTAAAACAAGGTGCCCTCTTGTCGGCTTTGTACCGGGCTTTCACCAGCGTCTGGCTATTTTCCAAATTGAGCTTTGCAGCCCATCGGTTTCTGGCAAGGTTGAGCAATCTTTCGGTTTCGGTGAAGTCATCATCAACGCTGCCAATGTTTAGTTCGTCTGGAAGTTTGGGATCACACCCGTGCATTAGCCAGAAAGGGCTGTACAACGTTGAGCTTTGTCTCGTGACATTAATGGCGGTTACTGCATCTTGCAATGCGATAAGCCAGTCGAGATGATTGTCCACACGTTTTCGTAAGACTTGTTTGATTGTTCCCACCATTCTTTCGATAAGACCGTTTGCTTCGGCCAATGTGGTGAAGATGTGATGTGTGTCACACCGAGACGTAGATGAATTCTTTTCGTGTTTCGGCTCACAAATTGTCTTGCTTGGTCTGTGATTATTACTTCCGGTACCCCAGATCTGAGGATCCCTCTTTTCGTCAGGAAGTTGATGTAATGGATGAAAGCCGTGCTGGGGACAGCTGATACGTCGACGTAGCGTGTATCGTGGTCAATGCATACCAAAATATTTCCTTCTTTCTCTACTATTGGTCCAAAATGATCAAGCGAGATCACTTTCTTTGGTTCGTCAGGGATGTCTTTTAGGTTCAGGCATCCTTCCTTGGCCGTTGTGCGTCGATTTATTTGCCTACATATGTCACGCGATCGAGCATACCGTGCGACTTCTTTGGTCATGGACGGCCACCAGTAGCGCTTCGAAACCTGATCTACAGTTTTTCTTGTGTCCATATGTCCGACCTTATCATGGCACAAACACATTACGATGTCGTGCAGTGCGAAAGGTACTGCGATTCGCGTGCTTTGTCGTCTATTGCGGATCTGTTTTCGTACAAGGATCCCATTGTCAGTTTTGAAGAGACTGTTCTTGTTTCGTGGTAGTTTAAGACGTTGGCATTCCGGATCAGATGTGTGGAAACTCCTGAGGCGGGAGTCCTGACTCAGCACAATCGCCAAGCACTTCAGTGTGCATCCAGCCGCCTCGTTGTTGATGAGGCCTTCCAGGGCTCTGTCCGGCATGTCAAGTCGTGACGCCGCGTCTGCTGCTCCGTTGAGTTTTCCAGATCGGTGTACAAGATCGAAGTCATATTCCGTTAAGTCGAGTGTCCACCTGGCGAATCTGCGGTTGATTGTACCCTGTTTCACGAAGTACGTAAGGCTCATGTTGTCCGTGACAACCGTAAATTGGGGTCCTCCACAAACAAAAATGGCGAATTTTTCGGTGACGGCCCAGTGAAGAGCCATACATTCGAGTGTGCTTGAATTGAGCTTCGAGTCGTGCTCATTGAGACTGCGGCTTGCATACTCGAATACTCGTTCTCCCTTTTCTTGAAATTGAGCGAGTACGGCTCCGAAACCAATGTGACTGGCGTCGACATAAGTTATTGTTGGGCAGCCGTACTTGAAGTTTTCGACTATTGGAGGACTTGTCAAAGTTCCCCACGTCATTGACAATCTTGTCATGAATTTCAGTCCAGATGAAATCAGTGTCACGAGCCAGCAAGGCACGTAGAGGGGACTTGATGGCTGAGATGGCAGAGAAGCAGAGAAGTAGTAGTAGAACGTTGACTTCCCTTTTGAGAAACTGGCTGTTGTGTTGCTGCCGACACAGCCGAAGTGACACTCTCCAGTACCGTTGCAGAACCCTTCTTTATTCGTGCTTGATCTTTTATAACCCTCGCGATAGTGGCGCCGCCACAACAGTCCCCCCCCCCCCCTCAAGGAAAGAAAAAATGGCAGAAAAACAAATATCTACGGATTTAAGATAACACAAAAACGAACACTTAATATAACACAAAATCGTCCAGTCTTCGAGGCCTCGATGTCTGCAGTAGTCCTGATGGGGCGACAGATGACTCCGATGACGCTACCGCTCTCTCCGATGTTGTTGTGCGAGGTGACTGTCGTGCAACTGGGAGCGGTGTCTCTGGAACGTCTTGCGATGTCGCGTGCAGTGACTGTGGGGGCGAGACCCTGCCCTACCAAACAAAACGGTTCAAAAACAAACCGGAATGAATCCGGAATTTCAATCCGTCATATGGGCCCCTAAGCAAACCGGATTTCTAGAAACCGTTAAATGAACCGGAAATAACCAGTCCGGAAACCCAACCGTAATTGGTCGAAGCGGAAGCTGAACCGTATCTGGCCAATCCGTAGACCTTCACCGGAGTGGGTCTAACCGTATATTAAACCGTATCAAGCAACACCGGAAAATAATAGAAATAGTTTAATAGAGTGACATACCTACCCTTGCAAAAATGTAATATCAGGACTTATATTAAAAAATACATATATGAATACATAAGGAATTGGGCAGATATGCACAATAAGGCCGTATCTGGATGGATAAAGTCATATCTGCACAATTCCTTATATACCGATATCTGCCTAATTCCTTATATACCATATATAGACTGCTTTATATGATACCATGTTTGGGTCTGTCAAATAGGGTACCCTACCCACCCCACATAAAGCAATTTCCATGTGATGCTCCTACTATACTAGGTTACAAGTCAAGAAGGTAGCGGCAAATGCCCCTCAAAGGGAATCATATATCCCTCCGCCACCTCCGCATCCAATAGCGTCCCATCGTTTCCGTGACGTTGCAGCCAACGGGCGAGGAGGGTCGTGCCTTTCTGTACATATTTGCTTTATCTCTCGACTTTGACTTAGCATTGTGGAAGCCACGAGAGGGAGATTAAGTCTTCCCCCTTCCGATGGAAACAAAGACGACTTTCGGCGATTAGCTTCCCCTCCGATTGATACAAAGGCTGCTTTCAGGGGCTCGCGGTTCCTTCTCCGATGAATACAAAGGTCGCTTTCTTAAAAAGTGGGGGTCGGAGACAAGTTGGCACCGCTCTGTGGCCATTATCTATCCATTGAAGCGGAACAAGGAGCGTTTCCAGTGAACTCTTCTTTCGATTGCGGAGGGATTTGAAACCGGCGCACCACGCTTGTGGGAGGAGCTTCTCCTACCTTCTTAACTTGTAACCGACTATAGCATCACATGAAAATTATTGCCATGGGGCAGGTACTATACTTTCCAGGTCCAGACTTGGCATCGTATAATGCATTTTTACGAATATCCACAAACTATACAATTTACTGCTATCCCACACTGCCAAACGTGTATTTACGTAGAAATATCTACAAAATAGGGCACAGACCAATCTTTATTGGCCTGGTTCGGAATTCGTCATTCCGACAAATATGTATGCTACAAAGATAGAATGCAGGCAATCATTAGTTAGAAAACATTTTAACATATCATTCGACGTCGGAAAGTCGCAGCCCTTTGGTGGGATTGGTTGTCGAGGGAGCAGACAGGGAATATGGTTTGTAAAAAAAAGTTTTATACATAAAAGCGCCAAAACTCAAAACTAGCACTTCCCCCATTCAAACAAAAAATGATAAGAAACAAAACTGTAATATCACACGGACAACCATTAAAATTAAAAATGTAACAGCACACGGACACCTATAAAATAAAACAAACGGGAGGCAACACTTATGCTGTAAACTACACGAAAGTTCCAGAGTCGTTGATTCTCACTCACAGAGTCACAGTCCTGATTCACCTCTCTGGTCGAGCACAGCAGTTTTGACATGGGCTTGCTTGCTAGCCTTGTTGTTGAAGTCCTTCCTTGCACCGTGCGATGTTCAAAGTCCCCCAGGCGCTCCTCGCTGGCCTTGTTTTACCGTTCGGTCCCCAAATCATCCCTTCTGACCACGTATGTTGCACACACACACGCACACACAGACACCATTGTTCACCAGAGGCAATACAAGATGAAAAGGTCATTACTGTTCCTTGAACACGACGAGGTCACGTCCGTTTCCCAGACTAGAAAATGAAGAGGGCATCATATCTTTAACTAAACCCTCATAAAGGAAAACAAATTACCACATAAGTCACAAAAACAAAAATACGAAGGACTAAATCATGAGAAAAAAATGAAATAATGAACACACAAGTAAAAAGAATAAAGACACGAAGGACTACACAGACAGCCACATTTGGTCAATTAACAATAACGTTTAATTCTGGTCAAAAATATTCCTGCTGCGCTAAAGATCACCAATATGGTCTGTAAACTAGGCGACCTTGAGCAAAGCAGGAACATTTGTGATCATAATCAAATATCATTGCGAACTCAAAAAGCGTGGCTGCCTGCGTAAGTCTTTCGTATTACTATTCTTCTGAATTCTGTGTTCATTATCGTGGCTGCTCAGGACCAGGCGGAACTTGGTGGTGCTTTTTCCATTCTGACCTTACTTCGGAAAGCTTCGTACTCATAGAAAAAAGCACTAGATTCTCTACATAATCCCACCCCTTCTCCTTGGAGATACCATCCGTGTATGCTGTAATTGGAAGAAAAAAGACAATAATCAGCACACATACACATTATTAACTACATTGTTTCGTAATCATTTTTCTAAATAGGCCCCTGATCCAGGACCAAAACAACACAAGACTTTTTTTTTGTGGGATGTATAGTTTTGGCACAAAAGATTTGGCCCGCATTTCGCTGAATATACCCTGTATAACCTTAAAGTGCACCATTACAATTTCGGCATACTTTACACCACCATTGTGCTTCCCATGTGCATGACATTTAAAAGCCAAATCCGCAAACACTTCACAATAATTTATGCTTATTAAGCCGTGAGCTTTATGTGGGGCCTTTAAGCTCAAAGCATCCAAAGTGCGCGTCCGTCTGCATTCACACAGTATACAAAAGAGAGGAGAATGCGGCCGGACAACTGCTTTCACTCTTTGCAGCATATAGCTCAAGGATTCTCTATATTTTGCTTATAGAGGGCATTTCACCACGGAGAACGTACAAAGACAAGCTTGAAGGTCGCGCAGGCAGTCTAAAAAACGATTACGTCGCGTTTTTTGTTGTTTCGCGCCATGAAACGGTGTGTAATTATAATCATAGCATCAATGGGACAGCACAAGATTGCATTAAAGTTCCCAATTGGGTGTGTTTTATACCACACAGCCGCTATGTGTACACAAGTCAACTAGCTCTACAGATACCGCTCAGCACACCACTGCTAGGCTGAATCAGATGAGTGTCACACTTGCCGAGCTTGAAGTACAGTCGTGATCTATACGAAGGTGAACAAGCGATCGTCGACTGCCCAGTACTGGGAGCATTATTGTCACGAACGGAGGTGACACGAAGACGAGCAGTGAACTGAAAAATAAAGGTTTAATGGGCGAACTTGTGCCAACCAAAAATAAGTAACGAAAGAGCGTCGAGGCAGCAGAAAGGCAGGCGGCGATTCGGCGGCGAATCAGAGAGCGCGAGCGAAACTGACTCGACAAGGTCGCGGGTAGCTGCTTATCTACCGTGCGTCACTATCTCGAAAGTTCGGCAAAGAAGGCTCGAGTGTCGCGCGCTTGGAGCGTGGATGAACTGGCACTTTCGAGAACAACAAAGCAGGTGGAAAGTTACGTCTGGAGCGAGAATGAATGCGAATCTTCCAGAAGCCGGTGACCGAGCGTTGCTTTCTCAGCCCTGCGGGCGGCATTACCCCCCCTTTTAAAAGTGCATCGTCCCGATGCAACGCGAAAGGAAAACAGAAATGGCTAAAACATTTACGGTGAAACGAAATAAACATTTCTAGCAGTCCTAGCGCGCGTAGAACGGCTTGAGTCGAACTACGTGGACAACTTCGGGTCGTGGCTGGCGGCGTCCTGATGTCCGGGTTCCGTCGGGGAGCACCTCGTAGTTCAAGTCCCCAAGGCGGCGGATGACCTTGTAGAGTCCGAAGTATCGTTTTAACAGTTTCTCGCCGCGGCGGCGAATGGGCGTCCACACCCACACCCTGTCTCCGGGCTGGAACTCCACATCGCGGCGACGAAGGTTGTAGCGGCCAGCGTCCACACGTTGCTGGTCTTTTATTCGAAGGCGGGCCAGCTGGCGTACTTCTCTGCTCGTTGGGTGACCAGCTGAGCGTCGTCGGTGCCGTCGTCCGTCGGGTCGTGGGGCAGCATGGCGTCGAGCATCGTCGTCACCTTCCTGCCGTGCACCAACTGAAAAGGTGTAATGCCGGTAGTTTCTTGAATCGCCGTGTTGTACGCAAACGTGACGTAGGGCAACACTTCATCCCACGTCTTGTGTTCCACGTCTACGTACATCGAGATCATATCGGCGATGGTCTTGTTTAGCCGCTCCGTCAGTCCGTTGGTCTGCGGGTGGTATGCCGTGGTTCGGCGGTGTTCGGTGTGGCTCAGGCGGAGTATCTCTTGTGTCAGTTGCGCCATGAACGACGAGCCTCGGTCCGTAATCAGGACTTGGGGAGCGCCGTGTCGGAGGACGATAGACTCCACGAAGAACTTGGCTACTTCCACGGCGGTCCCCGACGGGAGTGCTTTTGTCTCGGCGTACCTGGTGAGATAATCAGTTGCCACGATTATCCAACGGTTTCCCTGCGTCGACGGCGGAAAAGGTCCGAGAAGATCCATTCCAATCTGCTGGAATGGTGCAGTCGGGGGCGCGATCTGTTGCAGGAGACCTGCCGGCTTCGTCGGTGGTTTCTTGCGTCGTTGGCATTCGTGGCACGAACGGACGTAGAGGTGGACAGTCTTCGGGAGCTTGGGCCAGTAGTATTTTTCTCGGATCCGTGCAAGAGTCCTACTGTAGCCAAGGTGACCAGATGTTGGGTCGTCGTGGCAGGCTTGGAAGATCTCTTCTCGAAGACTTGCAGGAATCACCAGGAGCCACGTCGAGTTGTTGTCCCCGAAGTTCTCTTTATAGAGGATCCCTCTCCGGACGGCGAATCTTGGCAGGTCACGTGAGAAGGCTCGGGGAATCATACCCCCTCGTTCCTCCAAGTGGTCGATCAGTGCACGCAACTCGGGATCGTCCCGCTGGAGCGCTGCCATACCGTGAATGCTCACCGCGCCAAGAAAGTGATCGTCGTCGTCGCCGTCGTCTTTCTCACAGCCGGTAGCTGACTCGACAGGGGCTCTGGACAGACAGTCGGCGTCGCTGTGTTTTTGGCCTGACTTGTAGACCACGGTCACGTCGTACTCTTGCAGTCGTAGGCTCCACCGAGCGAGGCGTCCCGATGGGTCCTTCAGGCTCGCTAACCAACACAGCGCGTGGTGGTCGGTGACCACCCGAAATGGACTCCCGTACAAGTACGGGCGGAATTTCGTCGGTATGGGCATGTCTACCGCCGTCGGTAAGGGCGGAATGCCGCCCGCAGGGCTGAGAAAGCAACGCTCGGTCACCGGCATCTGGAAGATTCGCATTCATTCTCGCTCCAGACGTAACTTTCCACCTGCTTTGTTGTTCTCGAAAGTGCCAGTTCATCCACGCTCCAAGCGCGCGACACTCGAGCCTTCTTGTCATCGGTGGCTTGTGGGTCGGCACGCGCGCTCAAACGCAGGACGTCTCGAACGAAGCTGGTGACGCTTTCGTTGGGGCCTTGCGTCCTCGTCCGAAGGAGGTCTTCGGCTCTCTCCCTTCGGTTCTGACTGGCGAACGTCCCTCGGAGCTCTCCTTTCAGCTGGTCCCATGATGTAATCGAGGTTTCACGATTCTCGAACCAGTTTCGCGCCGTGCCCTCGAGCGAAAAATAGACGTTTTGTAGACGCTGTTCCGGAGTCCATTGGTTGTACAGCGCCACCCGTTCGTATTGCTGCAACCAATCTTCGACGTCTAAGTAGATCTCGCCGTGGAAGGACGTCGGTGTACGAGGGGCGACGGGCAGGTAGACGACGGGGGCGGCGGTCGGGGTCTGCAACGACTGGGGGTTCATTGTCGGCTTCGTCGACTGGTTGGTCTTCTTCGGAAGTAGATCGAATTCTGGGGGCAACCCTTGATCACGGCGGCTTCCTCGGGTCTCGGTCGTCTCCACGTACGATCTTCTTAAGCCGGGGACTCGACGTGTGCTGCGAAGCTTCAGAGGGGTATGCTTTATGGGGTGGGGTACCCCGCACCTCCACCAGAAATGTCACGAACGGAGGTGACACGAAGGAAGGAAGACGAGCAGTGAACTGAAAAATAAAGGTTTAATGGGCGAACTTGTGCCAACCAAAAAAAAAAAGTAACGAAAGAGCGTCGAGGGAGCAGAAAGGCAGGCGGCGATTCGGCGGGGAATCAGAGAGCGCGAGCTAAACTGACTCGACAAGGTCGCGGGTAGCTGCTTATCTACCGTGCGTCACTATCTCGAAAGTTCGGCAAAGAAGGCTCGAGTGTCGCGCGCTTGGAGCGTGGATGAACTGGCACTTTCGAGAACAACAAAGCAGGTGGAAAGTTACGTCTGGAGCGAGAATGAATGCGAATCTTCCAGATGCCGGTGACCGAGCGTTGCTTTCTCAGCCCTGCGGGCGGCATTATGCAGCAGCTGACTTGCTCTCCTTTTCAAATGCCTTGCCATACAAGTGTGGTAAGTCGTCTGATAACGAGAGAACGTCACCACGGACAGCACTGAGCAGTTTATACTCACCTGTTTACCTTCATATGGATCAAGTCTCTACCTGGCCGAAGTAGCCAGTGTGTGCGCAGCACAAACGGCTGTATTGAAATCTCAAGAGGATGAAAGTTCAGAACAGGCTTGGTAAGGTTTCACAATGCAAGTATACCCATGCAAATTTCACTTTCTAAAACATAAAAATGTGTTTCAAATTGTCACCAGGACAAGCTGCTCTTACACAGCTGTATATATAAGGCAGCTTACCATCAACAACCTTTGCAGACTGCCATGGACTTATCCTCGGCCTAGTCGATGCTAGCTTCTGTTCGGCGAGGGCTGCACTGAATAGAAAGGTGAAAAATGTACTGTAGATTATGTGAAACAAACAAACAAAAGCAGTACTAGCATGCGTAACTCGCTAGAGGCACTGACAAATAAAAATCAGAGGTTGGGTCAATTATGTTAACGCAATATACTTCAAACGCGTACCATGAGTGCTGGCAAGATATTTGCTGCCTTCAATCTAGATAAGCTTGTAAATTTACATGCCAAATAACAAATAACTTAAAAGGTGAAATATATTTCGATGGAACTTCAAAAACCGAAGACTAGCTCTGCAAATATGGTGCTATCTAGTACACCATAGATGAGTAGAATCGGATTACAGCGTCCCCCTTACAAAGACTGAAGCAAAACAAGTATAGAATATGCCGCGCCACTACAACAGAAACGATGGTATTGTGATCTCATGGAGATCAGAGTTCGGAACAAGTGTGACAGGGTTTGGCACGACAAGTATGCTAATGTCATTTTTCATTTTTTGTATATTTACGGTGACAGTGCAGGGAAACAATCACACACCAGATACTCAGAAAGACAAGCACACGCGCTGAACTTATAACTCTTGTGTATTCGACTACTTCATTCTTCACTTCAACGTCTGGATTGACTTTCCAGAACGTGATAAGCAGAAGAAATAGCACAAATACAAGAAAAAAAAGCGAAAGACAAGACAAAACAAAAGAGGAAAAGACAAAAGAAAAAAGCAAACCCTTACATTGTGATGGCTTGAAGCTGAGCTAGTTGGTTCATGCTTGTTAAAGTTTGTTCGTCTCTGTGTGTGTGTCCTTAGAACGTTCAGCTGGCACTTTAACAAACTCTTACAATTCATCCCTCTCCCTCACCGCTATCGTTTAGATAGAAATTGGAGCTCTTTGGTTGACAGCGCTATAGAAGGACTATTTACACACTTGTCCTTCAGATGCCCTATTCTTTGCGGTTTCATTATTTTTCTTGTCAGTGGGTCTCAAATCCTCCCTATTACGGAACAATTTTCAAAATGCGCTACGCAACCACAATCCTGACAGTAGATTCTCAGATGTCCAGCGACGACTCGGTGAGTATTATAAAAATGCTTCCTGAAACGATCATTCAAACACCTGGCAGTCTGGCCTACATACTCCTTACTACTCTACTTATGTAGACCAGACTGGCAGGTGTTTGAATGATCGTTTAAAGAAGCATTTTTATAACACCCACCGAGTCGGCGCTGGAAACTTGGGAACCCACTGTCCGGATTGTGGTTGTGTAGCACATTTTGAAAATTGTTCCGTAATAGCTAAGAGTCGAGACCCATTGACAAGAGAAATAATGGAAGCGCAAAGAATAGAGCATCTGAAGAACAAGTGTGTAAGTAGTCCTTCTATAGTGCTGTCGACCAAAAAGCTCCAATTTCTATCTTCAGGATAGCAGTGAGGGAGAGGGATGACTGGTAAGGGCTTCCTATTTTCGTGAACATCTTGGGGAGAAACAGCGGCAAAGAAACTTGGACAAGAGTAAAGGAACAAACACGACAGGACGGCGCTGAACTAACAACTGTTGTTTATTACACAAAATTGGAAGAAGAAAAACAAGAAGCATCTTCATCAGATAAAAATATATAGACACACACAAACGTGCCAACCAAGCAGCATATTATGTAGCGATAACCCAATCAGTGTCTACGTAATGCCCGTCATAGTCGATCGGAGGTGCCCGAACTCTTTGTCAAATAACGCCACTGACGGTTCGCTGACGTATCTCCTGCCAAGTTCTGAAATAAAAAAGGCCTTGATAATTTCCCTTGTCACCCTGTCTCTATGTCTGTCCAAAACAGTGGCTTCACTAAAATTAGGCTGGCACATGCAGTCCCTGCAGTGCAAAGGTAGCAACCCCCCGACCGTAGCTTTCAGTGAATACAAATGCTCCCTGAGTCTATCATTTAGGCAGCGGCCCGTCTGTCCAACGTACACCTTGCCACAAGACAAGGGGATCTTATAGACCACGGCAGACAGACAGGCCACAAACGGCACTGCGTGTTTTTTTGGTGCATTTATTTTTTAACCGCTTTTCGTCAATAGCACCCACCTTAGCGCATATCTGACCCATTTTTTGTGGGGCAGAGAACACAACCGGGACACCATAGTGACCCGGTTGTGTCAGGGAGCATTCGTATTCAGTCTTGTTTCAGGTTATGGGAAACCTGATGAAGATACGGGACGACCACCATTCTTTTTTTGTCGAATTCAGTCTTCCTCTCCCTCCCTTTAGCTTTTTTCAACAGGGAGCTAGCCACCTCGGTCAAAAGGGCTGGTAGAAATCCTGAAAGTTTTAGTCTGTTAACCTGGCCGTTGAAGCTTTCCTTCATCAAGTGGACGCAGGACTTTTTTAGGGCAGACCCGAGAAAAAAGTCCTGCGTCCACTTGATGAAGGAAAGCTTCAACGGCCAGGTTAACAGACTAAAACTTTCAGAATTTCCACCAGCCCTTTTGACCGAGGTGGCTAGCTCCCTGTTGAAAAAAGCTAAAGGGAGGGAGAGGAAGACTGAATTCGACAAAAAAAGAATGGTGGTCGTCCCCTATTTTCATCAGGTTTCCCATAACCTGAAACAAGTCGGAGGTCACTATGGCGTCCCGGTTGTGTTCTCTGCCCCACAAAAAATGGGTCAGATATGTGCTAAGGTGGGTGCTATTGCCGAAAAGCGGTTAAAAAACAAATGCACCAAAAAACACGCAGTGCCGTTTGTGGCCTGTGTGTCTGGCGTGGTCTATAAGATCCCCTTGTCTTGTGGCAAGGCGTACGTTGGACAAACTGGCCGCCGCCTAAATGATAGACTCAGGGAGCATTCGTATTCACTGAGGGCTACGGTCGGGGGGGTTGCTACCTTTGCACTGCAGGGACTACATGTGCCAGCCTAATTTTAGTGAAGCCACTGTTTTAGAAAGACATAGAGACAGGGTGACAAGGAAAATTATCGAGGCCTTTTTTATTTCAGAACTTGGCGGGAGATGCGTCAGCGAACCGTCAATGGCGTTATCTGACAAAGAGTTTGGGTACCTGCGATCGACTATGACGGGCATTACGTAGACACTGATTGGGTCTATCGCTACATAATATGCTGCTTGGTTGGCACGTTTGTGTGTGTCTATATATTTTTATCTGATGAAGATGCTTCTTGTTTTTCTTCTTCCAATTTTGTGTAATAAACAACAGTTGTTAGTTCAGCGCCAGTCCTGTCGTGTTTGTTCCTTTACTCTTGTCCAAGTTTCTTTGCCGCTGTTTCTCCCCAAGATGTTCACCTCAAACCAACTAGCCCAACACGTCACATTGTTCCTATTTTTGTTTTTTCGTTTTTTTTTTCTTCGCTTTTTTTTCTTGTATTTTGTGCTATTTTTTCTGCTTATCACGTTCTGGAAAGTCAACCCAGGCGTTGAAGAGAGGAACGAAGTAATCGAATACATGAGTTCTAAGTTCAGCGCGTGTGCTTGTCTTCCTGAGTATCTGGTGAGCGATTGTTTCTCTGCGCTGTCACCGTAGAATATGGTTCACCAACTCGCCCAAGCATCCATTCTATCATTTATGCAACATTAAAGTGACTCTGAAAGTGTGACCACCTACAGGGTGTATTCACGCAAGTCTTGCAAGTGTTGAAGTGTAGGTACAGCGCCCTGGTTGTGTCCATGTGCGATATATGACTAAATACCACAGAGACCAAAATCTCTCCGAAAAATAATGGGCGCGGTGGCAAGCGGCAAGAGTGGCACTGTTTACCACTCTCGCTGTTTGTTCGTGTTTGTGTGTTGTTACTAACAAGCGCACCAATGGGGAAGGCTTCAGCCATTATTGGGAACACTAAATAAACAAATACAAATACAACACACACAGCAAGACTGGATGCAAGTAGTGACACACTTCTGTTGGGCTTCTGTGGATATGTCTACAGCGTGTAGTTGGTCAGCCATTTCAAAGTTGCGGTGCGTCGCTCGCTGTAGATGAGCAATTTAGCCAGTGCAGTATTACTGCTAGCCTGAGGTCTTCAACCTGCACCACGCTGTAGTGATATATGACCGCATGTGGGTACAATGCTCATCCAGATCGAAATAGACAGGGGTGGGGATTGAACCCAGGGTCCCTGTGTTTTGCAGTGCAAGCTTTGGCTCCATGTGCTCCAAGCTGGTGTGTGCTAGCGCAGTCGGCCACCGATCCCCCAACGCAAGGCAACACAACACACTTCTGTTGTAAACTCAGCATTCCGCTTATGAATGAAATGCGCAATTCCTCTACAGGCTTTTATTCCACGTGCGTGGCATCAGAATCGCTAAAGGCCAACCCATAAATACAGTCTGTGTTAAAAACAATCCTAGCGGCAATAAGGTGCTATTATATTGCTCAATATATAAGCACCTTACCATGAACAGCCATGGCAGTCTTCCATGAAGCCAGGACTTCAGCAGAGGAGACTGTCATTCTGTGTCGTCTCAAGAAACTCACATCAGGATGGCGAAAGTGAATGCCAACGTCTAATTGGGAAAGGCTGCAGTAAGTATAAAGATGAAAACACAGATCAGAACATATGATAAAAATATCATGAACCAACTTGAAAAAAGAGTGCACAAAAAGACAAGGACGAAAAAACAGGAACATGTAGGACACAGACTCGTGCACATTCGCAACTCGATCTATTGAACACAAAAGAAAAGAAGTAAGAGGATGAGAGAAATCAGAAAGGCTGTGCTCGGAGAATGTGAGCTTCAGGAACCGGGGCGGGAGGCAAAGATATCAGGTAGTTTGTTTTGCAGACACTCAACAGCCTTCCCAAGCAGTAAGGTGGTTAGTTCATTCTGATTGAACATCTTAAAAAATAGCACACAAAAAACAAGGAATAAAGGAGAGGAATACATACTCTACATACGAGTGCAGACTCCCAACACAGATAAATTAGAAAGGAAAGAAAATAAAGAATGCGGAAGGAGCTTTAGCAAAAGTTTGAACAGGTTCAAGTGGAATGTGCTAATTCACCCATATGCATAAGACTGTTAAAACAATTTCCTCGGCAGCTCAGGTAAAAGACGGATGTGCGGACACATCGGTCGCCCATACTACGAATAATAAATGCCTAAAATAATTCTCTTGTATGTTTTTATAGTATCTGCTAATTACTCACGTTTTTCCTAAGGATGACATACACGAGCAGTGTAAACAGTGCATAGGTAGGTGACAATCCATCGTAGTTTCTAGGGAGATTGAGCTGTTTTTTTGTATTAGCCATCCATCTGTTACCTTAACTGAAATGGAAATTATGTTTTTTAAATCTGCTCTTGCTAACAGGTAAATCAGCGCGCTCCACTTGTGCCTGTGCTCGAGCTCCGTCCGCATTCTTTATTTCTTCCTTCTCTGATTTATGCGAGCTGAGTCTGCGCTTGCATGAGGTCTACGTGTTACTCTCCTTATATCCTTGACATTTTGCGAACTATTTTTCAAGGTGTTCAATTAGTACCAGCTCACTTCCTTACTACAATCAGGCAACAACTAAAAACAATTACAACTTACACCATTCGCTAAAGGCGGTACCAAACGAAAAAACAGGGATTTGGTGAGGTATGTCTAACACTATACTCTATTTACAAGCATGTCCTGAATTAAGGTAGTGTCTGGCCAGTTTTTGGTATCTATATTTTGTTCAGTGCAAGTATATATACTCCGTTTCACCTTATGTTGTACCGCAGGGAAGGCTACGAGCGCGAGCTCCTTGCTTTAGGGAGCATCTTGGCGGCACAAGCTCTCGTGCATTAAGGGCAGCTGCCAACGCTATGAGCTCGCGCTTCTAGCCTTCGCTGCGGTACAACATAAGGTGAAACGGAGTATATATACTTGCACTGAACAAAATATAGATACAAAAAACTGGCCAGACACTACCTTAATTCAGGACATGCTTGTAAATTTCCCCAGAAGCTTGTAATTAATACTTGATAGCCTCTAAAAAAACTCCAGTAGGAAGAGAATAAATGTTTCACCATTTGAAGCAGCCTGAATGTTTCTGCACGTGTGAAATTCGTTGCACGCGCGACAGCAAAGGACCTTTAGAGCTCGACATTTCGCGACGAATAAGTGCCGGCGTCAAAAATTATTTCGCGGGCACAAATATTTGCGATCGGGAGTGGTATGCTATGCATTATTCACTATGGGGTGAATTCATCGCAGCACCAATTTTAGGCAATTCTTTTCTGATTACGAATCGCGAAAATGAAGTCGTTTGCAGTCGACTGGGCGGCGGAAGCTACAGGCTTGCTCAATAAATTAATCGCTGCTTTTTGACGGGTCCAGCTCTCCGCCCGCAAGCACGGTGAGTGGCGTCGGCGATGGAGGGGCACCGCGCTCTTCTAGACATTCTAGTTTACCAGTAAACAATACGGCGGAGGGAGGCATTCAATCAACCCCCCCCCCCCCCCCCCACCCCGTCTCCCAAAGAGTTCCGCCGCTATTGATGGACCTTGAGCAAGTACACAGCCTCTGCATCGGGGAAAAAAGAAGAAAAACAGCCTCGCATAACATCATTCGCGCACAATTAGTAATACTGGTAAAAGCAAGCGATCTACAGACAATTGAGGAGTTTCAGCGAATATAGGGGGCGCTCCGATCGATCCAACATGGCGGAAAAGAGGGGGATAGATATGCGACGCCCGTAGACCGGTAGCGTATAAATTAAACAAAGCACGTCGTTCTCCGTTTGTTGCCGTGTGCGAGACGATCATCGCTTCAAGCAAGACCTACCGTGATGCTACAAATGAAGGGTTCAAGCCAGTCGAAGGCAAGAAATCTTGCCATAGTCAAGATATGTGTGCAAGTGTTCGACGTGAGCTCTCACGCTGGTGCAGCTGTCATCAAGTTGAACTGAATCTACGCGGGTCCAAAGAAAGGTACATATCAACAATGTTCGTGCGTTGAAACTATGACGCATACTTTATCTAAACCTAAACTTATCGGTCTATGGCCACAAACATTTTCGTTGTCGTTGCTTAGATGATGTAACCATTCAGGCCTCGCATTAAACGGTGTTGCGAACTCTTCGGTTGTCCTAGTTAATTGTGCTAAAAAGCGATTGGATGGAAAGTATGACAGCTAAAGCTTACCAGGGACGATTTAGGTCTTTATCCTGCGTTCTAAGTATCGAAACATCGGTATCCTTGGTGTTATATTGCATCAGCTGATCGCCGATCGTCCCGTTTTTACGCATAATGTAAACATGCCCCGGAAGCGCCAATCTCATTTCGATGTGCTTGTGCACCCCTACAAGCCCCCTTTTGGCTCTTGTGGAAAGCTTTATTGTAATAGCAAAAGTCTCATCGGTCGTTCGAGTTGTATGTGCCACGGTGATATCTGCTGTGTGTGATCTGCTGACAAACAAGTCTGTATTAAATGCTAGAAGGAGAACAAAGGTAAAGCTTTTTTAACTTTTTTCTTTTTACAAAATAGGGCAAAGCTTCTAAAACAAGAGCAACCTAAGCTGATATTATAGTGTGCTCAAGAATGAATGGCAAAAGGTGCTTATGCTAAGCAGTAGGTGTACACAGTTGATTTTCTTTTTACCTCTGCATTGTAAATTGGAAGAAATGTGTCAGCAGAAAACATGTGTCCTTTTGAAAATGTCTTTATTAGGGCAAAAATAAGTTTTCATACACAACCGAAGAGTTCGCAACATCATTTAATGCGAGGCCTGAATGGTTACATCATCAAGCAACGTCAACGAAAATGTTTGTAGCCGCAGACCGATAAATTTAGGTATAGATAAAGTATGCGTCATAGTTTCAGCACGCGCAAACATTGTTGATATGTACACATCGCGACACTGTTAGCGCGAACACGACATCGGCGCATTTTTGCATTTTACTTCTAAATAGTATTAGCGAGCACGAAATGCTATCGCTAACATTATAGAACTAAATTAGCTCTTTCTGTAGTAATAATAACTTGGGTGACATCCCTTGGTTTCAAAGAGAAAAACTGGAAAAACCGGCGATCGCTTGTTCGCGATAACAGTGTCGCGCTCTGTACCTTTCTTGATGACAGCTGCACCAGTGTGAGAGAGCCCACGTCGTCGAACACTTGCACACATATCTTGACTATGGTATGGCAAGATGGCTGTACAACACTAGAGCGCACGACACTTGAGCGCCGACATTAGAGCGCCGACACTTGAGCGCCGCGACGTTAGAGCGCGCGACACTAGAGCGCCGCGACGTTAGAGCGCGCGACACTAGAGCGCCGCGACGTTAGAGCGCGCGACATTAGAGCGCCGCGACGTTAGCGCGCTCGACTCAAGAGCGCTGCGACGTTAGCGCTCGTGTACTTAGAGCGCCCGTCACGAGAGCGCACAACCAGTCCAGCGCGAGTGGACCGACCGGACCGGCCACTCCTTCGGTCATCGCGTGTTTTATGTAAAATTGGCAGGGATTTATTCCGCGGAATTCAGCAATGACATTGCGAAATGAGTCGACGAAATGTTTGCGTGTGACAAACCAAAAAGTGTTACAAAAAGCTAACAGAAAAAGAATAATATGGGTAGCGTGCATTTTTGCAGGCAAAAAACAAAGATTGCAGCTGACCTAGCCTAGGTCAGCTGCAATGTTTTTCTCTAATTTTTATAACTTTTTCTCTAACGTTTTCTAAATCAAAGAACTAATGAAGGCTTCATTAGTTCTTTGATTTTGTATATCGCAGATTTTCAGGGGAGGTTTTCCGGTATCCGTTAAAAAGCTGAAAAGATCTGCATGCGATAAAATTGCGTGGATTCATTCGATGCGAGGGTTT